>OZ018335.1:5480735-5610735 GCA_963969495.1 Ceratothoa steindachneri | reverse complement strand
GAAGTGTGTAGCGAATTTAACCAATTTTTGAGGGGCAAGCAAATTAAAATAATTATTGTGTATTATAATATTCGGAGTATTTCTGTGGTTGATGGTTAATTTTTGTGTATTAAATTGTTACAGTTAAAATATAAGTTTATTTGGGGAATTCTTGTGCGTTTCTCTCTATATCCTTACGTGTTTCCAACGGCTCTTCTTTAAAATAACAATATTAGCACTCTTAGCACTCATAAAACAAAGCCTACTTCATCAAAGAAGTATATCACGACCACAAAGAATACCACTACAACAGCGGTTTGTGTGTAGAAAGATGAAAAGGGGCATTTTCCTATATAAAGTGGTATCAGGAGTGGAGTGATCAGAAAAGGGACATTCTACGACAAGTAGTGTTGCCCCTGTACCTACGTACCTGCAAATTGAAAACGAAAAGTCGACCAAAATAATGTGTTGCATATATTATGTACACGTTACTAACTTCACCAAGTCTGGCCCCTTCGCGAAGGAACTGAACACCATGCTCGTGAATAATGGCATGGAAAAAATGTGGTTCCCGGAAAACCCTCCGTCAAACGAGGTACTTCGAATGAATCTCCAACTGCAGACCGAGAAAATCAGCCAAAAAGGGCAAGCTATGTCTGCCTGGCAAAAGGCACAAACGGACTCACAGACACAAACAACTACCCCAACAGAAGCACAAGTCGAGCCGAAGGAAACCGCTGTTGTGAGGCCTAAGAAGGTGAAGCAATCGCCCCGCCTCCAAAAGGCATCGCAGTCACGTCGACCGAGTAGGTCTCCGTCTTCAAAGAATCGGGCTCCCAGGTACATGTACTACTCGAGAATGTTAAACCTCAGAGTATATGCTGCCGAAAGGAGCCAATTTTCTGACGACGCAGTCCCAGAAGATATTGTCAATGGCATTAGGACCGGACAATACAAATGGAACTACGAGGCTGACATACCTGAAGATCTAGTAAAGCAGGCTCTCTTCCGCGACCTTGTCCAATTCTCAACTGACACTTATGTTGTTCTCACGGACGCAGAGTTCTGTAAAAAGAGATCCGGCAAGGTGAAGACTCCTTCGTCCTCCCACCAAGTAGCAAAAGTGCACCGAGAATAAAACACTCCTCGCCATAACATCTACGCTAAATTGCGAGCTTAGTGTCAAAAGCTAGCCGAAAAATTGAAGAATACCTTACCAAACGGAAACGTCAACCCTAACATGTAACACTCTCACCGATTATGACAACTCAATTTACGACAACTTTTCACCTAAATTTGACCTACCGTAGTTTTAACCATATTAGCAATTACAACCACTAAATAGATTATTCAAAGGCCCAAATTATATATAATTGTAAATATTTCCGTAAAAGAAAAATTGTAGAATCAATACTAATAGGAGAAATTCCCAATTTCAATCTTTCGGATGGTCAATTTAAATGTAGCTCTTATTCCCGGAACCTGATTGTAAAGAGTTTAGTTAATGATCTTAGAACCACACCTCCTCATTAATGACCTTTTAACTTCGGGGTTTTTTTTTGGCTGGGATTTGGAGATATTTAGTATCTTGTGTTGTTCATTTTATTCTCATTATACGACTGAAAAGGGTATAGTAAACTTCATACCGAAACTAGTTTCGTAAATAAATTCTATGCTCCTTATACAGTGGTTTCACTATCATATATATATATATATATATATATATATATATATATATATATATATATATATATATATATATATATATATATATATATATGGGCTGCTTCTATAGAGCTTCAGTTTAATTTGTAGGACAAACGAAATGACGTAGAGGGAGAAATTCATTTCATTTCTTGATAACAACAACAACGTTTCGGTGTTAATTTCACCCATCTTCTACTACAGAAAAAATAGAAATTTGGGAATAGACTAACATTAAAAGTTAAAATTGAAACATTCAAATTATGGAATTAATGTAGGAATAAGACCGTTGATATAGGGAGTAATGCAGAACTTATAGGTTTTTACGTTACAATTTATGATTTGGAATTTAATTAGTAAAATTCGGCTATATAAATTTGAGGAAACACTTGATGCACATCCAGACAATACTAACCTTGTACAAGCTGTGAAAGGAAGACTGGTGGGAAAAGTGCGAGGATCGTATGAAGAAAGAGAAGATTACGTGGTTAGTGTATATTTTATAGCAAATGGATTGAGTGGGTGGTAAGATGACTCTGAATTTAGAGAAAGAAAAATATTATGTATACATTGACTCTTGAATTTGCAAAGCGACAGGATCGAGAATGGTTTTCAAAATTTTAAAATGTTCTAAGGTGACATCGGTTTTACACTGGATAGAATGAAGCCGAACTGTTTCTTATAAGGAACTTTCCCACTGCTGTTGCCAAATTATGATAATTAAATTTCCGAACACGAATTTAAACGCATTAACGATCAAGTTCTTCATTACTTACATATTAACGAAAAAAAATTCCATTAATTCCATAATTTGAATGTTTTAATTATAACTTTAAATTTTAGTTTATTCTCAGTACCAGATGATGGATGAAATTAACACACCCGAAACGTTGTATTAAGAATTTCTCCCCTGTATATATTAGTTGAATGGCTGGATTATATGGTTAAATTTATTCACTGGTAGAAGGGAAGGTCAATAAATTGTATTTATCTTTTGCGTTCCATTTTCCCCCAGACTGAATTTGCCATTTAAAGGAGGGGGGTCCATCAAGAGAGGAGTGGTCGCCGCTTCATCCCTCAGTTAAAAATGATTTAATGACGCCTCGGATTGGGTTATATTTTACCACTTCGCACCGTTTTAAGCTTATCTCAGTGGAAGAGTTCAAGATGGGATCCGAACCGGGAGCGAGAAATACCCCAGCATATGTATCTTCACAAATTACCTAGACGTACTCAAACTCTATGGTAGGGGCCTCCAACCAACAGCTCACTAGGACCATCCGTGCCCCTTCGCACGTTTGTAGAGAGTTGCCGCTCACCAAACCTTCGCATTCTTGCCCTGCAGTATTTTTTCTTTCAGCAGTATTTCTTTCCTTTTGGCTGTATTTTTTTTCTTTCGGTACTATTGCTTTCTCTTTTGGCAGTATTTATTTCATTTTGTCATTATTTTTCCTTGGCCGAACCATCCATGGCTTAAAACGATTCCAGTCAACCTAAGTAGCAAATTTCTTTAACTATAAGATTCCCTCCATATAATTGTATTTGAAAGTCCTTCTGTTAATGTTTTCAAAACTTGATTGGATAAACACGTTTAATCTCTAGGGAGGAGCAGAGACGCCGATACCACAAAGCACGACCAGCGAGTCTATGGTATCAGTTAGGAATATATACAACTGGATCATCGTACTGCGTTGTAATAGTAAACACAACCAATCCTACCTCTTTACCTTAACTCCCCTCCCCCACTCACCCCAACTCTTATTTCCTCAAGTCTATCCCTTAGAGTGGATCTAAGGGTCTTTTCTGGTCTTTGATTCTAAGAATAAAAATAGAGGCAGAAAATTGCCTTTTCAATGAGGCGGGGGCTGATCGATACTTGTCTGTTGGTCGAAAGGGGGAGCCAGTGTGCATCATCTGCCTTGATTCTTTGAGTGTCTTCAAGGAGTTCAACTTGAAAAGACACTCCACCTCACAGCATCTAAAAGCCGTCGACATAAGTGCAGACAAGAGAGGGTGCAGTGGGCTGCTTGTCTGACAGTCTGAAGAAGCAGATTTCCATGTTCAGAAAGATTTGAAGTTCAAGTTCATTGCTTGTTACACCCTCGATTTCTATAAGAACCACCTACTCCCCTATGGACGGTTTCCTAACTTCATCGCCCACGCCCGACAAGTAGTGAACATGTTTGACACCACACACTTGTTCTCCGAGGTGAAAGACGCCAAGAGAAAGCTGCCTTCATAACCCTCAGATCATCACTTGTGATTCTTATGTGAAACTCTTCATTTAAGCTTGGGTTCACATCTCTTTGTGGATGTAAACAAAATCAGATGTCTCAAAAATACTAAATTGTGATTGTTCTTTTGTGATTTTAGCTTATTGGTTTTTTTTTCTCTCCTTCCAACCGTGTGGTACCCAAGCCCTCCTGAGTTTAGCTTTGTGGTCCTCAGGATGAAAAGGTTGGGGACCCTAAATCTATAGATACATGGAGTGCTCAATCTCTGGAAGAACCGCAGATCAGTGTAGTTCGTCGAGGCCACTGGCCGTAACGGCGGACCCTAACCAAGGGTAACAAAAGAACAAGTTAGGATTAGCAAATTGTAATCATATAAAGTTTTAAGGCACTCAAAACTTAATTTTTGTCTGCCATGATAAACAAAAATTTGGGTTCGGTTAGATATTTCGAGCAAATTTAGTTTTCAATTTCCAAATAAAATAAAATTATGAAAAAAACACATGTTAGATACACTTATACAAGCCAAGGGAAGCCAGAGGAAGCGCAGATAATTAAGGAGAATCTAAGAACATACAAGAAGAACTAAGAAAAGCACCGAAAATGCCCAGAGAAGACATTGAAAGATACGAAAAGCTAAAACGGTATAAGCAAGGAAAAGCAGGATAAGGTTTGGAGAAGCCGGTAAGTAAAGGGAAAGCTTTGGGAAGTCGGTTAGAATACGAAAAGCTGAGAAAAGCAAGAAAGAACTTGGAGACCCTGGAAAAGATCGAGAGAAGCAGGATGAAGTTTGGAGAAGGCGAAAAAACAGAGAAGTTGGTAAAAACTTGGAGAATGTGGAGGAAGCTTAGAGAAGCCGGTGAAGTTCTGGAAAAAAAACAAACAGAGAGAAGCTTAACGAAGCCGAAAAAGACCGGAGGTGATGTGATGGGGAATCTAAATTTAGAGGAGGAGAAAAATATTTTATATAGATTGATTCTTGAATTCGTAATGATACAGAATCGGGGATAGTTTTCAAAATTTTGAAATGTTCTAAGGTAACATCGGTTTTACATTGAATAGAATGTGACTGAACAGGAGAGAACTCTTTCTTAGAAAGAACTCTTCAAGTCCTGTGGCTAATTTCAATATGGGAACAGAATCTTGCTTTCAGCAAGCACACCGTACTGTCAATCTATTTCCCAAGCTTACAACTGGGCAACTAAATTTATATATAACGGAACACTTCGCACCTTGCGGGATTCTGTCCTTACAATTGAAATATTGTCCTAAGTAGTATTTATTTCTAAAATTATCTTACAATTTGTATAGAAAAAGAATTTCCTTAATAGAGTTGTAATTTCTTTTGAAAACTCTTAGTTTAAAAAAACCCAGATCCTGAAAGACTACGTAACGGATATCTTTACAAACAGTTCGGAATTTCAATTTGGGTTAGTAAAAGTTGTTCAAAAATTTTGCCGTAGTTTTCTCCACCAGAGACACAGAAACCCCGTTTCTTTTGAAGTATCCACACAGAAATTCAACCTCTTTATGAAATCCAGTGTAGGATGAACAAATATTGTATTGTTGAGGCCTTGAACACTAAAGTTTGGCTTGCGAAAAACTTTGGCTACAAATCCTTTTAGAAAATGGGAGATGTGAATATCCCAAAAGGGAGGGAACCATTGAGATCCTTTTCGCAGGTAAATTAAATATTGGGATGTATGTGGTTGGCGTATTGCAAGAATCTATCACACGAGTCCTCGGAATTGAACAGGAGGTATGTATCATCGACAAAACGACGGTACAGTATGGGTCTAATGCTTCCCAGTCCTTGGTTGAATAATTGTTCTTCAAACCAGGACATGAAGATATCAGCAAAGACAGGCCCCAGAATCAATGTATATAAAATACTTTTCTCCGTCTCTAAATTCAGATTCCTTTTCACATTCACTACTTTTGTTATAAAAAATAAACTAACTTCCTAATCTGATCTTTCTTCTTACGATCCTCGCACTTTCCCGCCAGTCTTCCTTTCAAAGCTAATTGGACAAGGTTAGTGTTTTCTGGATGTGCATCAAATGTTTCCTCAAATTTATATAGCCGAATTTTACTAATTAAATTCCACATCATAAATTGTAACGCGAAAACCTATAAGTTCTGCATTACTCCCTATATCAACGGTCTTATTCCTACATTAATTCCATAATTTGGATGTTTCAATTTGTATTTTTAGTCGCGTGCGAGTCTAGTCACGAGCGACTCTACATCTCGCTATGTTGGTCGGTCGGTCCCCGCTTTTATTTTTTTTGTTTTGGTAATAACATTGTAACTATTCGGCCAATTCTAACGAAATTTGAAACCTTTATGTTGTTTTACATTCTCTTTTGAATGATATAATACTAGGCTAAGCTAGGCTAAGCTATGCTAAGCTATACTAGGCTAGACAGGGCTATACTATGCTATGCTACTGTAGGCTGAGGTATAATCGGCTAGGGAGGGCTATGCTCTGCTATGCTAGGTAATACTATGTTAGGCTACGATAGGCTAGCTAACCAAGGTTATAATAGGCTAAGCTATTTAAGGTTATTCTAGTCTAGGTTATTGTATGCTATACTAGTCTAGGATATACTAGGTTAGGCTATAATATGATACCCTTGGCTCTATTATGTTAGGTTGGGTTATGCTAGGATAGACTATAACAAGCTAGCCTATAGTATGCTAGGCTAGGCTATCGTATGCAAGGGTATATTGGCTAGGCTATAGTAGCTTATTATAGCTTGGCTATACTAGCTTAGGCTACTCTAGGCGACGCTAGGCTAGGCTCTGCCATGCAATGCTAAGCCATACCTAGTTAGGCTAGGCTATAGTAAGCTAGGCTACACTAGGAAATGCTAGGCTAGCTATACTATAATATGCTAGGTTAGACTAGGGTTTACTTAGCTAGGCTAAGCTATACTAGGATACGATAGGGTAGGCTATACTAAGACACGATAGGCTAGGCTATACTAAGCTAAGGTAAGATAAAGTAGGCTATACTAGGCTAGGATATGATAGGCTATACTAAGCTAAGGTAAGATAAAGTAGACTATTCTATTTTAGGCTAGGTTAGAATGATAGAATCATCAATGTTCTCCCAAGGTTAGTCTGGGAATTATTGAAAGTTTTGAAGGTTGTAGAGTCATAAATCAGAATAAATGAGAGCACGCGACTTTGGTCTGCAGACCTTGTTCCAGTACCAGAAGATAGGTGATATATATATATAAGTTCCGAAGATGTTTTTCTGCGATTTAGTAGTAAAACCAGAATGATGGATCTGTCTTGTTTCGGTGTTTAAGGACTTTTTCTGCCACTTCCCTTCCTTGATACCAAGCTTTTGGTCTCATGGTATCCTTCTTTTTAGCTTCGTTTGGACATCACATATTATTTTTTTTATTTTTTTACACAATTTCTACTTGCGATAATCCTTGGCTAAGGAGAAGTTAGATTTGTGCTTATGGAAGTTCTCTAGTATTATTTATTTATAAAAATATTTAATACACAATATTTATATAAATTTAAGCTGAAACATAAGAAATATTGGTTAAATTTTGATTTTAGAAAACACCATTTTATTCATTACACACCATTTAGTGAAATACTAATTTAAATATATTTAACAAAATAGTCAAACTTATTATCAAAATATACATTGTTTTCATACATATTTATGAATAATATTATAAATCTTAAAAAGTTTGATTTAATATGTTAAATATATAAATCTATGAGGGGTGCTTTATACTTTTGGCCAAGGTTAAATATGTATCTCCCTCCATTCTCACATACTCTCATTACAGATCTCTACATTAGTCAGAGATGCCTTCATTTGATTGTCTTCTTAGTTTTAAGTAACAATAGCAATACCCGAAACCACTTTACGTACACAAACAGACCATGATACCTTAATATTAAACCTCAACCAATATGGAAGAAGGTTTTTTTTCGTTCGATTCCGCGCGAAAATCCAAAACTCACAGAACTTCTTGCATGATTAATGTCTCTCCAAACAGACCTTCGTTCTTAAACTCCGGCTCCAAATAAATGAAACTTGGCTCAGTCTCGCCCAATGACTGAAACTTGGCTCAGTCTTGCCAAATGACCGAAACTTGGTTCAGTCTGGCCGAATGGGTCTCTTGTCTCGTTTCAATGAGTCGACGCGGAATCTTTCAGGCTCTTGTTTGCTCTGAGTCGACGGCAGTTTGGAGGTTCTTTGAGGGCGGATAATTTCGCGCGCACCTTCAATATTGCTGCTACTCGAGTTTTTTTTCCGGGGGGAGGGGGGCTTTGTTTAAGTGCCTATCGAAGGGGGTGGGATCAGGGAGTTGCGGAGCAGGAGTTCATAAATTTTGGTTTTATAAGATGGCGTATAAAGAGAGGATAATTAAGGGGAGTGTAGTCAATGTATTAAGGAGAGTGTAGTCAATGAGGTGGCGAGTGTAGCCAATACATTGTATAAAGGCTAGTGAGGGAGTGATCGCCCTTTACCTTCACAGATCAACGCCCCTGGGACCAGGGGAATGTTTGCTTCTTAGGCAGATGAACTCCTTGAGAGTGAAATGGGCGAGAAGCACACCGGCACGCGATTGGCCTCAGCATAGCTGGATCTTTCGAGCGCGGGCAAACAGGCAAGTTAGTTGTCTCCTGCGCCTGCAACACAGTGGCCATGCGTTCAGGTAATTAGCTATAGAAACCAAAATGGACTACGCTACATGTAGATTGGCCCCCAGACCCGTGCAGCCCTTGGATGGGCGGGGGGTGCTAAGAATCGCACGGTCTCCCAATTCTTTTGTTCATCCTAAAAATACTATTATGGTCGGAAATTGGAATGTGAGAACGCTGAATCGTGACGGTGATATAAAAATTAGATTGACCACATTGATGTTAGTAGGAGGCATAGAGGCTTCATGTTAGACGACGAGCATATATTGGTAGTGATCATCAACTCAGCATCTCAAAAATAAGATTTAAACTTAAAAATCAAAGAGAGGAAAATCCTGTTACCCGTAGATATGATATTGACTTGCTCAGAAGAGATGGAAATGAAAGGGAAGAATTCAAAATAGAATGTAGAAATAGATTTTTGGCGACGGGGGTGCTGGAGGAGGAGGAACGAAATGTGGATGAGATGTCTGGAGAACTGAGTGAAGTTTTGCATGGTGCTGCTGGCGGTACAATTAGAAGGAGACATAGATTGAGGAGAAAGAAATGGATAGCTGAAGAAACATGGGATGTGATTAGAAAGAGAGCTGAAGTTAAAGTGAGGAGTGAGATGAATATTAGTGGTGGTCGAGACATTGAATTAGCAAGAGCTGTGTATAGGAGCTTGGATTCAGAAGTAAAACGGCTAACTAGGACAGATAAAAGAAGATCTGTTGATGAAATGGTTGTGGAAACTGAAACTATAATCAGTAAAAATGATGGGCATAGTAAGAGGTTAGCATATAAAGCAATTAGTGAACTGAATGGTAGAGGTGGTAAACGCAACGAAATGCCAGTACGAGATAGAGAAGGTAACCTGTTAACTAAAGGCATTGATGCAAAGAAAGGAGGGAGAGAACACTTTCAGACAGTTCTGAACAGACTAGTCCTACCAGAGGAAGATATACGAGGGGAGGTCAATAAGTTTTGCGAATCGGTAGGGCAAAACAGAGGAAAGGGGGATGGCTGTTTGTGGGGGTGTTAGGACAAGTTATTACAAGTCAGGACCTGCAGCCGCACGCTCCTGCCTCGTCTATTTAAGAAGCAGTAGCTGATCGCAGATCGTCAGTCACAAATTTTTCAACAATGGAGAAGGTTGAGCACCGCGCAGTGATCAAATTTTTGACCAAGGAAGGCAAGAATGCAAAAGAGATCCATGAACGCATGGTTGCAGTGTACACCGACACCGCCCCTTCCTATGCAACCATTGCTCGCTGGAATAGGGAGTTCCGCCATGGTCGTGAGTCCCTTGAAGATGACCCCCGTCCAGGATGCCCGTCAGACGTGACCAACGAGGACAATGTGGCCCATGTGGAGAGGATGATCCTCGAAAATCGGCGGGTGAAGGTCGAAGAAGTCGAGCGACAACTTGCAATATCACATGGAAGTGTTATCAACATCATCCACGACAATTTGGCCATGACCAAGGTCTCTGCCCGTTGGGTCCCTAGAAACCTCACGCCCCATGATCGACTTCAACGTCATCAAAGTCCACAAGGCCAGAGTTGCACAAGCTGCCCTGCGCGAGTGCGGATTCGAGGAGCTTAACCATCCCCCCCTACATCCAGATCTGGCCCCTAGTGACTACTTTTTATTCCGCCAGCTCAAGGCTGCACTGCGTGGACGCCGGTTTGGGGACGATGAAGATGTCCAGCTCGCCGTCCAGGAGTGGATTGAAGAGCAGTCGGGAGATTTCTGGTTGTTGGGAATTCGAAGCCTCAGGGACAAGTGGCGCAAGTGCATTGAAGTCGAGGGTAGTTATATTGAAAAATAATAAAACCCTTTTCCTCATATCTCGTTTCCTTATATCCTAATTGCAAAACTTATTGACCGCCCCTCGTACCTCCTGCTCGTGAAGATTTGAATATTCTCGTATATGTTCTGAGAAAGTTATTGAATGAGATATTGGCAAAGTGAGGACGAGCATTGTCGTGTTGCAGAAGGACTACATAACGTCGATGAGGTCGCTTTTCACGAATAGCTTCGGTGAGTCGATACATTTGTTGAACGTAGAGTTCTGCATTGACAATCTCGTTGTTCGCAAGGAGCTCATAAAGAATGGTGCCTTCACAATCCAACTACACACACAACATCGTCTTTCGTGGATGAAGTCCTTGCTTTAATCGCGGAAGTGGTTTTTATTGGGGCTAAGCCATTGTTTACAATGGTTCATGTTGACAATGATGCGGTGAAGAAATCTGTCCTTATATCCACGAGTAGCCTTGTGCCGAGCAAGCAAACCTGCGGCAATCGTGGAGCGTTGAAGTTTGTTGCTTTCGCTCAAAGCGTGCGGAACCCATGCACCGATTTTTTTAACTTTTCCCATCGAATGAAGGTGATTGATTCACTTCAGGTTTCTGATCACACGCTAATTGTACAGACAATTCGCTAGTCGTTTGACGAGGATTTTCATGAAGAAGGTCGTTCAATCGATCTTCATCCAACTTAATGGGGCGACCAGAACGTCCTTTCTGATAAAGCATTTTCTCCGTACACACACAATATCGCGATGATCTTTGGCTGCGTTTGCATTGTTCCCGTCTCGATTGAAAATGAATAACAACAATTGTCGAAAATACGCCTTTCTTTCAACTTGACATTCCATTTTGAGAGTACAGAACAAAAATTAAATTAACACAACTTTTAAATAAACCGCAATGACTTATTACTCAACTTCAAGACGTAGCCTAAGCAAAAGCCTTATAGTCTACGCTGTTAAGAGACGTAGCTTAACCTTTGCAAATTTTGCTCCCATTATTTATTATTGTTTCTTAATATGTGCACAAAACACGTCAACACAACTTAAATCAACATAACATTTAAAACCCGCAAGAACTTATTCCTCAACCTAATATTTATGCATTTAAAACTATGAAGTTAAAAACAAGGGCATTTTTTGTAGAGAGATCAGTATAGAAAGTGGTGAAATAAGGGGAAGTGAAAATATGTGAATCGCTTATGGCACAATAGCTTATTATGCCAAATAGGAGATTAGTTGCCGTTCTTAGACCCGGGAGTGGTCCCTACTCTACCACAAACTCCAACCTCCCCAATTAAGGCAAATCCTCTAGAAGCGTTGGGGCTGGAATGGTACATAATCATTCAGATGTCAGCTACCTCATCGTTTTTCCCGCTCCACCTAACATCCTCAAATGAGGATGGGGATGGGGAGGGGCGCAAGGGCAACCGCTATCCTGTTCCGTTGAGGGATCAAATCAAAGTTGGCGACTCAACTGAATAGAGACTTGGCAACCATTAACAAGGGCATGATACACAGTACGCAAACGTCGCAATGGAGTATAAATTAGATTAATGAATGAGTCACAAAAAAAAACACATCAACGGACACCTCCCCCCTGCCTCCCTCCCACACACACATCGGGATGAGGGATGTCAAACCCTGTATATGTATGTGCAGTGTACAGGATTGTATACAATTCTTTGTGCAATAAATAACATTTATTCACTAAAACTAAACTAATCAATATTCAATGCTGGAAATATAATTGCCTTGATTTGCCACACACGCTTGGAATTCCGTGATGAAAGGAAATCAGTGGTAATCAGAGAACAGAGTTGATTTCTTTCGCAAATGGCAACTTCCGGCAATAAACCTATAATTTGAGGTGGATAGCAAAGGTAAAAATCAGACTATGATAGGTATGGTGGATAAAGTGGATGTGGTGATTCTGTACAAACGATATCGCGCAGTTCCCTTACAGGATTGCTACCTGTATGAGGCCTCGTTTTATTATGTTTTGTGAATTTGGTGGTATACTCTCATTATGTAGGCGGTGATATTTTGGGATAGTCATTCATTACTACCTGTTCATAATTACAGCGTCTGGCTATACAGGCGTGTATTCATTAAAGTATCGACCGATTTCCATCAGATTTTGAATGCAGGCCCCAAACATAACTTTCATCAAGACTCCATTTATTATCGTGCCTTGATTGAAATTAAAAAAATCGCAATGCTCACAGTAAATATTCGAATTCATTGTTCGGCAATACCCACAAAAGGATGATACATTTGCAGTCTCAATAGATGGTTACGACTGGTCAACTTTCTTTGAACTTGCATATTTGGGATGTCGATATCTCCTCTACCATTCATCTGGTGATAACAGCTGATATTCTCCTAAATGATACAAATTTCTCCTATTGTAATTTCCGTGGTATAGCAAGGACCGAGGGGTGGGGTAGGTACGTATAAGTTTGGTACGTACTTCAAAACTCAGTGATTCAGGTTTGTCCTCTAAGAGTGCTATATTTTATTATTATTATTATTACGTTATTTTTAATCTTTGAGGGTTTCTAGTGCCATGCTCAGCGTTTCGAGGATTAAATTAAATACTTCTAAGAAACTAGACCTTTAATAAAAACATTCACCAAAGATTGAAATCTAACAAACAAACTACACAGTTTCGAAGTAAACAAGTTTAAGTGAGGCTTACTAAATTAAACAATTGAATATACAGTAATGGTTGACCCAAAGCTCACTTTAATATTGAACGCTAATTGACATTCAAAGAAACAGATAATGGGATTTAATTACCTTTAAAGCCTCACACGAGAATCGGGTTTGAGGCTAACCTTGGCCTAAATTTAATTTTTATGTAACCTCAAGAATGCTGTTTTCGGGGCGGCGCGTGGACGTTTTTACTGCCACCCTAGATGACTGTCTGGTGCCAGGATAGTTTTAAAGCCACAGATGAATTCAGGGCGTGCGACGGATGGCGTTAAGCACGTTATCTTGTTAAGACGATTTCACCAACGGGACAGGAAAAGTAGGCTTCTTCCACTCTTCGGGTTAATCTAGGAATAATTCGCACTGACAAGCGAGTAGCAAACGAGGGTATCCTTTGACGAAGGGGAATGCTTGAGGGAGTTCACTTTGGGGTATTGCTCAATGGCGAAGACTATCTCTGTGTTTTGGGGTACACCAGGATAGGGGGTTTCTCTGACGAGAGATAGTTAAGCTTGTTTCTCAAATCAAGTTAATTTAAAGTTCGGTGTGACCACCAGGAACTGGCTCAAGGATGAGGTTCTTCTGTGTCCCTTTCGTTGGTTGCCGGGCCTCTAGCCGGACTTAGTTGTCTCGATGACTAACACGATCTACCTCGTTCTTCTGCAGTTATTCGATTTTATACTTCGCCCCCCCCCGTCACTGGGGGTAGGGGAAGGAGGGGGGGGGGGGACGGTGGAATTAAGTCTCCTCCTCTAACGGTTTTTTTTAGAGCGTCTTTCGCCAAGCCCTAACGGCACCTTCTGGCAATTGGTTGTCGCTCCTCTAATTTCGCATATGAAGTGAAATTAAACACCAACTCTTAGGGGAAATCTTGCTGTTTTAGCCCATGTTAGGCTCACCGGGGTCAAACACTGAGGATTAGTGCATTATGTGGTTTTGGGAAGCCTTTCTGGTTATCCTCGAGGTGAGGGGAGAGAGGAGGGGAGCTAAGTAATAGGGTTACACCGCCAACAATGCCAGGATGTTGCGGTTACCGAAAAGGGCCTCAGTTTGGAGGGTGGGATATTGATTTCCCTACAGTAATCATTGTCCCAAGAAATCATTTGAACCATATTTCTCCAACTCAACACATATATTCACTCTCTGAACATTTTTTTTTATACAATCCCGAGTATAAAAGTCTGTCGATTTATATCTCATTAACTATTAGTGCTATCAGAACTTAATCAGAAAGGATGAATTGAAGTCTCTTTCATACATTCTGCGAATGCCATCCGTAAAAATGTTTGACAATCTTTTGTTTTCCATACTGTCACTCTCCGAATTATAAAAAAGCCATGTTTGTTTGTATATGCACAATGTTTAATGAGGATAATGGGCGGGATTGTCGCGACCTCCGTCTACTCATACAGGTGCATGCACCTTAGTGCGTACGAGGTGCTTCAACATACAGGGCCCTCATCGCTAAGAAATTGGTAAAAATGGGTCGCATTGTGCTCGATAAGGGGATTAAGGAGTATAGGAGATGAATGATAAGGGAAAAGGATATAATATTAAAAGCTTCTTTAGTCTACCTGTCCGATCAACTTCAAAATTTGAAATGTGTTGCCAATAGATATGCGCGCAACTGTATATGTCGATATTATGCGATAGTGTGGTGTTTGGACTGGCGAGAGTGGAGGATTGGTTCGGGAGGGTGTATATCTTGCTAGATCGGCAGTTTGCATGGATCGTCGAGACGTGGTGGCTTAGTGCCTGGGTCACTTCGGTGCGGCAGTGTCTTTACAGAATCAAGGAAAACATGCTGCGATACTGCTATTTAAGTGTATAGTGGTTCTGTCAGCTGGTGCTTTCTTGCTGCTGGGAATTTGCGTTCCCAAGCAGCACCATACTCTATGTGGTGTACGTGGTTGTACATGAGGTCTCTCTCGAGTTTCCACAGTTGTCGAGTTAGTCTCGTGAAGGTGTATTTATTTAGAGGAGTGTAAAGTGTCGACATTCTCATGTACAGAGAAGAGCGACAGGCGCGGTTCAGAGCGGACTTCTGTATGCGCTGTGCACTCCTCTGCCAAGTGTTGCTTGCGGTTATTAGTGTAATTGGTGCAGATGTAAGTATTGGTTTGATTAGTGTTTTGTATATGTTTAGGTTCATCGTTTTACTGCTGGGGTAAAAGCTCTTCAGTATGTTGTTCATTCGTTTGGCTTTGGCTTGTGTTGTGTTTTGGTTCGTGTGAAAGTGTAAGTACTTGTCAAATGTTGCCCCTAGTATTTTTGTTGTGGGTTTGTATGTAAGTATTATGGGGGCTGGGTAATGTTGGTCGGGTATGCGATCATGTATCTGGATGTTTTTCATGTAGTGGTCTTGCGCGCCATACAGTGTCATCTGTGTATTCTGAGGATTGGTAGTTATGAGCCACGTATACTCGTACTCTGTCTTTTCATTTAGTATTATTTGTGCCTGGCACGCAAGTATGTCATGGCATACGCTGGAGACGAGAATGGTCTCGGCGTCTGGTCTGCGACGACAGTGTGTGTGTGTGTGCAATTTACTTCAGGGCGTGCAGTGTCGTTTGTATACATTATGAAAAGTGTGGGTGCCAGGACGCTGCCCTGAGGCACCCCAGCGCGTAGGGTGAATGGGCGTGATAGTGTGTTGTTGTAAAGTACGTAACATTTCCTATCCGTAAGGTTTTGGCTAGTTTCCAACGGAACCCTGCGTGCCACACTTCGTCGAAGGCCTTCTCGACATCCTTGCTGATAGTGAGTGTTTTTGTCGTTATTGTCGTGCTTTTTGTATGATGTCGTGAACGATAGTGATGACCGAGCTGGTAGACCAACCCATCCTGAAGCCATACTATCAAAGGCAGAAGCAATTACTTTCCTCAAGAAAGCTCTGTAGGCGGTTATTCACTATACGTTGCTCTAGGAGAGCAATAGTTGCTCTAAGAGAGCAATAGGCCTGTAGCTCTTTGGTTGTTTTGAGACTTTGTGTTGTTTATGGAGTAGAATGTTGTGTGAAGTTTTGAATATTTTCAGAAAATATCCAGAGGATAGAGATGCATTGTAGAGGTGTATTAATGTCTGGTAGATATTTTCTGGCAGGCGATAAATGATTGTGGGTGGGAGGCCGGAAGGGCCGGGGGCACGTTTACACGTGGCTTTGATGTAGTGTTTTGTTTCCTCGATAGTGACTGGGGTAGTTAATGTGGTTGAGTTGTCGAGCACCTCCATTTCGATCAGGGGGCCGGCTCCAGCTCATTGGCATGGAGCCTGCATCATTTCTGAACAACCTGGAAGGATCTTGTGCGTGTGGTTTAGGTTGGCTAAGTGAGTGTACTTGGTCCCAGTGGGACCTGAATGCATTGACGATATCATTCGTGTTTGTGAGTGTCTGATTGTTTTCTTGTAGTTTTATGGGCTTGGGAGGGTCCGTGACCATCATACTCCTGATGCACCGTCAGAAGAAGGAGAGGGTCAGTGCAGCGAACGTCTTCCGTCATGCGGATGACCTCGCCCCACTGACGGTTCCTGTCCAGCAGCACGTACCGGAGGATGTGGGCACAAAGGAGTGTAATATTGCGTTGTCGTGGTCATCTGCCATAGTGGTTGTTGTATATCGTGATGAGTCTTTGTGTATGTATGGAGAAGATGAGGTGTTTTATGCATTTGTATTTTTTGCATGGCGTGTAGGTGTCGCGGGCAGTTGTTATGGTGTCCATAATGGCCTTCCATTAGTCGTCTAATTGTTACGATCTGGTACCCTGGGAGTTGAGATTATGTGGTGTGTGTGTGTGGTTATATGGTTACCGAAATCTACCCATTATGTGTTATTGTAGTCGTATAAGGGTGGTGGTGTGGGGATTAGTATAGGAGAAGTAGATATCAGAAGGCATATAGGGATGTAGTCGGATAATATATGAGGACTCGGGGCTATGTATGTGTAAAGTCTTGTAGTACCTTGCGAAAACGCTGCAAGGCACGGACCAGCTAGCTTCCAGCTTCATTTGTAATGTTAGAGAAAAAATGTAGGATGATGTTTGTTTAGGTCCCCAAGGAAGAAGAGTGGAAGATTATAGTTTGATAGCCATCGGAGTGTGACTTTAATGTGTAACTGTAGACGGGGTGGTCTGTAGTGTGTGTCAATTAGGAGTCTATTTTGCAGGCTATGAAGGAGGCGTCTCTGGTGTTTACAAGAGTATGGTTTATTTGGCGTTTTATTAGGATTGCAGAGCCAAATTGTAGCACCTGTGGGGTTAGATATGTGTGATAGCCTACAATGCGAAGCCTAGTGCAAGGGAGATGAAGACTGGTAGAGTTCAGGAGTATTATGTCTGGATGTTGTGTTTAGTACCCAGTTGAAGACAGCGTGGCGTACACCGCGCCAACTGCGTGCGTTAAGTTGTACTACTCTCAAGCGACCTATTCTGGGCGAGAGCGCAGGTGTCGTGAACCTGTCTTGCGACTCCCTAAGTCTTGACACTCTAGGAGTGATGGGGGGGGGCCGAAGCGACTTTCACGATTTGTGTTTTCTGTGTTTGGTGGGTGTGTGTAACTGGGTATTTACGTTTTGTGAGAGTAGTAAGGTTAGTAGGTGGTGTAGTTTTGGGCATATGGATGAGTGCAGGGTGAGTTTGCTTGGGCAGGGGGATCTGGAAGTGGGAGATGAATTTGAGGTGTGGGTAGATGTGGGTGCAGGTGCCAGTGTTATGAGGGTTAGTTTTCCAGTGGGAGTAGTGGCTGAAGTGATTTGGGATAGAGGGGCATAAAGAGTCAGTGTGGGGACAGAGGAGGAGGAAGTGGAAGCCGGAGCTGGTGGTGAAGGAGTGAGGTCAAAAGATGGAACAGGGGTTGGAGTGGTTAGGGGCAGAGGGGCAGAAAGAGGCAGAGTGGGAGCAGAGGAGGAGGAAATGGAAGCAGGAGCGATTGGTGAAGACAGAAGATGGAGCAGGAGTAGGGGTGGGGACGGAGGGGCGGGGTTCGTTAGGGGGGTCGTGGAGGATACCGGGGGGGTGTATGGAAGGGGTGGTCTGTGGGTGGCCATGCGCGGTGTGATGCTTGGTGTTGGAATGTTTGTTGGGGTGGCCAGAAGGGGTGGCCTTCTGTTTTGGTGGAGCTGATAAGGGTTAAATATTGACTCCGGAATGACAATGCGCTCGATTCCCTTGGCCTCGAAGAGTCGGTTCAGTAAATTGGCATAGAGGCAAAAGCCACCTCCCGACCAGTCCTGTGCCAGCCGTGAGAGCCATGAAGTCAATGTTGTGTGTGTTTGTGGGTTTATTTGTGTCAAGTTGGCACGTGTGTATCTACAGGCGGAGTATGTGTATGTTCGGGTTGTGTGTGTGCCATTAGTGTGTGATTGGGTTCAGAGTGTGCGTGTTCGTGCGTAGTAGGTGTCAGTGTAGGGTGGGAAGGGGGAAGGGGTGCACGCAATCCTTAGCTCCGCAAGTGACAGCGAAGGATCTCGTGAGGGGTGTGGAGTGAGAGCAGGCATGATTTTTGTGGAGGTGTGAATTGTGATGTGCGCATCTCCAAGATGGCCCAAGCCCGCTTTTTGGCTAGATATGGACACTTTAGGTTTACTGCGGTGTGATTGCCCCCGCAGTTGATGCACAGGATTGTTGTGTTTGTGCAAGTGACCTTTCACACTGTATTTTGAGCAGATTTGTTCTGCTAAACAAGTGTTAGTAGCAGCGAAGACATTGTTGGGGGCGTATGTTATATTGTTGCTCGATTGCTTGGGGATGTGTGAGTGTATCCAGGACTTTGATGCCCTGGTTGATTATTTTGTCTGCAATTGTTAGTACCGCCAATTGTTTGGTGCGGTTGTAGTGTAGTTCGCAGATGACCTCAGTGCCGTATTCTGACTTGAGCTCGGCCAGGAGGTTCTCATCCGTGAAATCTTGCCATAGTGGGTTGGCGTGGCGAATCCGTACCTGTGTCTTCGAGTAATATCGCCTGGCAGCAACGTGTGATGCTGCTTTTCTTCCAGCGTGTTTTTTTGCGTTTGTATGACATTTCAGGGCGTCATCAGATGACCTGAATATGAAAATGTGTGTCGCGGGGCTGGTTGAGATCTTGAGATTGGGGTGTCGAGTGTGTTGGAGAGTTTGACTGTCTCAGATATTTGATGTGTGCATGTTTTGTTGTCTATGTTTGTGAGGCGTAGAGTGGTATCATCGCTTTTGGTGTGTATGGTAAGTAAATGTTGAGGAATTGCTGCCTTAGTAGATTCTTCTTGATTGGATAGAGGGTGGTCCCCACACCTAGCCGATGACCACCCTATGAACAGGACTCAGGATGTGATGAAATGATATGATATGAGTGTGGATCTGGTTTGGATCCTGAGAGGGCGTGAAAAAATGGCGGACTTAATGATGACGGGAGCCCGAATCAACTGACTCCAGTCGGGGAAGCCGCCCCCTCTATTGGGTTTTGGGTATTTCTCGGTTACATCCTACATAGCACAGATACGGCGGTATCTATCTCCTTTTGTGATATTGGACGGTACTGCAGGGTAGGGTGTTAATCTTCCTTGCGTTCGTAACCGAGTTCCAGTCCAGGTTGTTCCTTACTTTGGGTTCCGCAGTGGGATAAGCCTCAAGCCTCCTTTCCCCAAAGTTCTCAGTTATGCCCTTTTCTAAGTAAAAGGGCATCGTTGTGACGGAGGGGTTTAGCAAATCATATCAGTGACGATTTGGAGGAAAATAAAGGTATTTTTATTAAGGGGGGTGGGAGCGTGAAGGTGATCTGCGGCCAGCTAGAGGTCGAGTCCTCCCCAAACGTCAGGGTAGCAAACTGTAGGTTTGCGCTCAGAGGCGTTTTCTTCCGGTTCTCCTTTTTCTTTGCCTCCTGATTCTTGAAATGAGATGAGCGAGATGAATTAAGCAGCGTTGACTCTCCGAGATCTCAGTGATGAATGGCATGACTCGAAAAAGGGAGTATGGATGTCCTTAGGATGGTGGTGGTTTTAAATGAAATAGGGGAAAGTGGGGAAGCATCCTACAGAATCTGAAGGCTGGATTTATCAAGGAAACATGTTTGTTTTGCTAAGCTCTTGGATGTTGATAGTAAACAGAAGGAGGCTCTCTAAGTTTATCACTTCGGCGTGAATTAGGGGAAGGTCTATTCTTGAGGCACCATAGTTTGATAAGGAAATCATTTCCCGATGGGAGAGTCCTAAAGCGGAAGGCAGAATAAATTTATCTGTGGAGCATATTTGCTCCCCTCCCCTGCGAAACAAGGAATATTGCGCCATATATGACATATATACACAAATAATACAAACATTTCATAAAAACTGTATTAAGAAAATGGCGAGGACTCCAACTCGTGCCTTCAAGCTGATCGCGTTTCTTGAGTCTAACCGCAGTTTAACAAATGAAGCTCAGTGTAAACATGAACAGCTGTAAAATCATTGAACAAAAGTATAACCACTGAATCACTGTCTAACCATTGAATCACAGTATAACTAATGAAACACAGTTTAACCATTGAACCACAGTCTAACCACTGAACTATGTCTAACCACTGACCACAGAGTAGCCATTAAACTACAGTCTAACCAATGAACCACACAGTCACCAGTCAACCACAATCCAAGCAGTGAACCACATAGTAACAAATCAACCACAGTCTAACTACTCAATCACAGTCAAACTAACCACTCAACTACAGTCTAACCAGTCAACCATAGTCCAGCTCCGATCTCCACATTAATGTTGTGGGATGGCTCTTAAACAACGCGATGTGGGGACGGTCTCATGTTACATGTTTGTATTATGTGCTCCTTAAATGATGGTCATTTGCTAAAAGTGAAAAGAAAATATTATTAAATTTATTGATTTAAATTTTAATAAACAAAGTGGTTAACTTTATTATTATATCACCATTGTTCTCCCAAGGCTTAAACTCGTCGATGATTGCCAGTTGTTTGTTTTTAAATCCGTTGGTTTTGATGAAATACAACGATTGATATTACTCTGCATCTCGTTCACACATTTTTCCATCAAGATGATGTTTCTGCGATTGAAATTAATTATAATCTGGTGGTTAAGGGTTGGAGGGTGATGGAAAGCTTCTCAACCTAGATTTGTTATCATTAGTGATAACCACATGGTGTCAGATCCAGTAAATATGTAAAGAGGACGAGAGAAAACTTCCCACCGAGGTCATTATCGCTTCCTTGGCTGCACGACCCACGTTGGGCGCCCATTGTCATGAAAAGGAATCAATATCGCTCCCAACCATCATCGATTAAGAGTTTGAACAATTTGAAGCTTTAAATTAAGCCTTATATACTCAAGGCTTCTTTATAATAGTTTATTTTAACTTTGGGACAGTTTACAATATTCCAGAAAGCTCTTTTATAGGTCATATTCGAAACGACATTAAATTATTGACAACTGAATCGGATTATCACCTTTTATTTTTCCTTCTTTCCTTGTTAGGTGAGACGGGGCTAACGCATATGGCGCTGCTTAGGGGAGGCCTTAGTGGGGCGATCTTGTCTTTGGTTTAAGAGGCCTTAGTGGTAAGATTTGGCTGTAGCTTACGGGGCGTTAGTAGTGAGATCTGGGCTGTGGTTTAGGGGTCTTTAGTGGTGAGATCCAGGCTGCAGCTTAGTGGTTGAAGTATCGACCCTAGATGTAGGAACGCTCGAAGGAAGGGTTTCAAAGCCTCGAAGTATTAATCGAACCTGGAAAAAAACTTCCTCGCTGATATCATTAGACTAATTTTCCACTCTTAATTTCCACTAAGAGAGACACCCACCCATCGCTCTCACTGTTTAAAAATCACTAGGAAAAAAATCCAGGGGGATTTGCCAAATGGGATTTCTCTATTTGGAGAACTAATTTTCCTTTTTCACCTTTTCAAACTGAAGGCAAAAAAGAGGAATGGATTTCAAAATATCTCAGAATACAAATATTTGCAAAGTTTGATTGGCTCACGATCGAAATTCACCAAATTCGTCCACTGCTTCGTAGAGATACCGGGTTAACGCGTCTGGTGTCTGGCGGCCGTCGTCAAGGCGACCTGAATTAGAAGCCCATCCAGTGACTAACCACACTCGAGTGGTAAGCTATTGGGTACTATGAATAGTATTAACATAACATAACATAATTTCACGGATGACAAAAGCCACAAGGGCCTATCAAAGGTCACCCGCATCGGTCAAAATCCACCCACAAAATGCATCCATAGGATTGTGTCAGATCATGCATCTACAATATACAATTCAAACTATACACAAGAATGTGTCAAAAACAAAGAGCACCATCATTAAGACTCGTCAAAATCAAAATCAATAGTAATATACAATAATAAAAAACTGCATCCACAGGAATGAGTCCAGAATACCCCCCCAAAGTTTAACCCTCCCTTCCCATAAAATCATCTAATCTGCGTTTGAAAACATTCAAGTTTGACTGTCTACTGTCTCAGATGGCAAACTATTTCCAATAATCGACCACTCTATTGGTGAAAAAATGGATAAGTTGGATTTTAGCAAGTTCTTTGAGTTGGAAGGTAGTTCCAACTCAAATAACTTGCTAAAATCCAACTTATCCATTCCAGAGCAGATTTTAAAAAGCTCAATCATATCTCCCCTCACACATCTTCTCTCAAATGAGAACATATTTAGTACCCTCAGTCTATCTTCATATTCAAGGTGCTTCAGGAAAGGTATTATTTTTTTGTGCTCTCCTTTGTACTGATTCTAGCAGGTTGATGTCATTTCTAAAATGTGGTGACCATGCTTGTATGCAGTACTCTAAATGTGGCTTAACATACGAGTTATAGAGTTTAAGGATAACATCTTTACTCTTGTAGCTAACATTCCTCTCAATGTATCCTAGCACCCTATTTTCTCTATTTTTTGCCTTAATACACCTCTTGGAAAACTTCAGTGACCTATATACTACTCTGCCTAACTCCTTCTCCTTCTCAACTGAATTCGGCCAATGCCCATCTATTTCATAGCTAAATTCTCTATTATCCCTTCTCATGTTAAGAACTTCGCATTTTTTATGGCTAAAAGCCACCTGCCACCTCTGAGCCCAAGCTAACAACCTATCCAAGCCACTCTGCACCTTAGAGCCACCCTCAACCTCCCAGACTACAGCCGCCAACTTAGTGTCATAATAAAAAATTGACACCCCGACATCCACAGCCTCCTCAAGATCATTTATACAAACTACGAACAACCTAGGGCTCAGAACCGATCCATGAGCGTTGTTTTAGGGAGTAGTCTATGATTTAAGTCAGGGTGTAAGACAAGGTTGTGTGATTTCACCATAGCCAGCTTATATCTTTATGGATCGGGGGCTCTGAGAAGTATGATACGTATAGGGGTGTAGCAAAGGGGTGTGAGAATGATGACGAATGTGAGTGATGGGTTCTCTCGATCTTAGTATATGCTGATGACCTGGTTTTGGTGGTTGTAGTTGAGAGAGATTTTGAATTTGGGGGTGAGTATTGGTGGGGTTGTGTTATCCAAGGCCATGATGTCTATCTGGGAGACGTAGATATGAAAGTGGGAGAGATGAAGTAAATGAAAGTGGGACAGATGAATCAGATTATGACAACATGCTTTTAAAAAGTGATTGCTAGGGTTTGAATGTGGAATGTGACAGAAAGATGTATGAGAGCATGTTGATGACATCTTGGGTGTATGGGAGTGAGAGTATGGAAGAAGAATGAAAGACCTCTAGAGAGGTGCAAATGGTCAAGTTGGGAAGGATGTTTGATTTCAGAAAGGTGGAATCAGTGAAGAAGGATTCAGGTGGTCTGCAGAAAGTTGTGACTGAGTGTTCTGAGGGTGTATGTGCATGTAAGAAGAATGGCTGGGAATAGACTCGTAAAGAAAGAGTGAGTGTGTTAGGAGGGAAGGTAGACCGCGTTAGAGGTAGTGGTGTAATTGTGTGAATGAGTGTTTGAGAGAGAAGGGGTTGAGTGAGGAGGAAGTGGATGATAATGTGCATGATAGGTGTGGTTGTGAGGGGGTACGATGAGGGGGCCCTCTAGCCAGGTCTGAACCCTGGCTCGAACGAGATGCAACAGCGTCCCATCGCTGTGAAGGGCCTTTGAGGAGCTAAAATGTTTGGTGGCCTTATGCATCGTTGTAATTCTTAATTATCTTCATTATTTATTGCATTTTTTCCCTCCTAACTCATAAATATGCTAGGTCGTATTCAGATGGGCCTCTTAAGTAGAAAACGGGCTGGGTCGTATTTAGAGAGGCCTCTTAACTCATACATAGGCTCAGTTTTATTCAGACGAGCCTCTTATCTCCAGTATGGACTTTGTCGTATTCAGACGGACCTCTTAAATAGAAAACGGGCTGGGTCGTATTTAGAGAGGCCTCTTAACTCATACATGGGCTCGATTTTATTCAGACGAGCCTATTATCTCCAGTATGGACTTTGTCTTATTCCGACGGGCCTCTTAAATAGAAAACGGGCTGAGTCGTATTTAGAGAGGCCTCATAACTCATACATGAGCTCGGTTGTATTCAGACGAGCATATTATCTCCAGTATGGACTTTGTCTTATTCCGACGGGCCTCTTAACAATGAGTCAAAGAATAAAACCGAGCATTTTGAAGCAGTATGGAGAGATGAAAGGAGGTGAAGTGTGCGAAAGAACAATCGTGCAATTAACAATGCTAATCAATTTTTCAACTCTAATGTTGTAAGGGGAGCTAGCATGAAGGGGGTTCTTGACCAATATACTAAAGGATTAAAAGGTTGCCATCGATTAATCGCTCTGAGAGGATGAGATCATTATCCTCCACCAAATGATGCGGGCGGCGCCCTTAACCTGTTAACGCTTAGGTAAGAAAGACACTGCAGTGCACAAGAGAAGAAAGTTATGCGAAGCTATCGTGTACCAAATGTGGTACACGGATCACTTTATGTCATAATACTTAACTGTACCATTTTTTATATTCAATGTATTTAAGAATAAAAAGAAACCAATTAAAATTCTTAGAAATATACGAACTCTTTCAATAAATGAAGAAGAAAATTAGTAGGAAGAGAGGTGGGGCGAGAATAAAATGTGGGAATAGACGAGAATAGAGATACAAAGGTAAAATTGTCATAGAAAAACAACTAGAACATAACCTGTTTACCTTTAGGGTGAACCCTAAATGAAGTGAACAATTTGTTTGCTCGAATCCTTTGCATCACAAATGTAAGGAAACAACACGACAGCTTTTCCTCATACATATTTACATACATTCAATCCTTAACTTCAGTTCACTTTCACATTCACAATCCAATGCAAGATCATTTACATGTAGGGAGGCATTCCTCTCCTGTGTACTTCTCTCATCACACCATCCACGTACACATCACAATGACAGGGTAACTTTAGGCAGCACAGTGTTAAATTACTCTCGCTCATCTCCACATCTCCTCTTAAACATCCTTCCCTTTCTTAATAGGAACGCCTCTCAAAATTATTGGCTCGGCTTCTTCTCCACGTTTTTACCTTTCATTCTTTTTCACTTTCAGAAAGTCTCGACTCTTTTCTAGAAGAGTTACCCTCGTTGGTTTTGGCTTCCTAGTTATCACAAACAACCAGAACATCCTAGATCACTCTAGAACACAGTTCTATTAACTCTCGTATCCTCTATCACATCCATAAACTCAATACACAACACAAAAAGGGTCTTTTTACACAATTGCTTCAAAGCACACACTTACACATCCTCTTTCACAACTGAAGTTGACTTGCTCATCCTCAACCAGACTCCTATTTATTCCATATTCTCAATCAATACCACGTCCTAAACTTTCCCAGTCAGTACTTTACGCTCATCTCTTATTTCACCCTTAATTTGGAAAGGGTTCGGTCACCGCTCTTCTAAATTTAAGGTAGTCTTTCAAACTTACATATCTTACATCTTCCCTGACTCCTCCTATATACCAAAACATTAGCATCGATATTCACACAAGCAGCTTTGCCATTCATGATTTACACTACCCTGGCCCTGGCAAAACCAATTTTCCATTTGCGTCATTCTCACTTTTATTTGCACACTACAGAGGCTCAAAATACTCTTTCTATCTCACCCTTACCCATAAGAATTATATTATTTATATAATTTATACTTGCATCTATACCAGGCACATCTAGACGCTGGAGCGTGCTTCCTTCTTCTTCTTGCCTTTTGTTGTTGTTTTTTTGGTGCGCTTTTTGACTTTAGTTTTGTTTGGTTTGGATTTGGTTTTGGGTCACCAGATAACCACTGAAAAAAATCAGGCATATTTACATTTGGGTTTTTGCATTTCTTTCTAAATAATTTATGATTTTCACCCGTAGCTTGATTCCGATTCCCTCCGAGCACCTAAATTGCATCATTTTATACACTGAAGGGCGGAGCTTCTAACGTCTTTCTTCCATTATATATACGTAATATACCAATCACTTTCACATTTGTTTCGACTTTACAACAGAAGTCACCATTACTTATCGACTCTTCTTACACCTATTCTCTCCACCATTCTGTAAGTACTCGTTTCCTACCAGAAAAAAACACACAAACAAACGCACTTTCTGCACACTTCTGTAAAATTCGTTTCAAATTTGCCTCTATTTTGCCTCCACATATTTCCTCATTTCCCGTGGGCCTACCCTCGAATGCATCGACGGTATCAGGTTTATTTTTGTCGCATCCGAATCGGACACACTCGTGGGACGCAGCGCTCAACTTAACCTTTCTGTCAAAATTATTTGGTTCCCTAGACGGTAAAACACCTTATGGTTGAATATCCTTATCAGGAGGGGGTGGGTTTTGTGATCGGTCTCTGTCCCAGTACCGCGAAGAGATGGATTGCTACCTGATGTCCCGAGTCCCTGGGAGGGGCTCTTACACGCCAGAGTGTCGCGTGATTGAAGTCTTGCAGAAGGCCGGAGGAGGGGAACGGCTCCTAGATAGTATTTAAATTGCTTGGTGGACACTCAGGCCTCCGAGGGAGGGCGAGCCTCCATCTAGCACCTGAGTGTCCCGTGTATAGAGCTTTGCAAAAGTTCTGTTACACTTCTTGTATTTTTTCGAGACATTTACGTGTGTGATAGAAGAAAGTTCTGTCAAACAAACTTAAAGTTCTACCTTTTCCACGACGTGTCATTAAAATGTATTTTCCATTATGTGAAGGTGTGTCGAGATGGAACTGAAAAGAATCGAGATCTCTGCTCTCCATAACAAATCTAAAATCCCCAAGCAGCTCAACGACACCCGAATGAGTGTCCACAAAGTCGCGGAGAGGCTGAAGAACGAGAAAGAACTCAAAGTTCGACCTCGTTCAGGCAGATCTCGAGTAGTCAACCGTTTGACTGTGAGATGGCATTCGAAAGTGCTCTGAAGCACAAAATGTTTGCGCTCGCGAAGAAGCAAATCTCGGTGGCCACGGTGGCCAGGGCCGAGAAGGAGGATGGCGGCAAGAGGTTGAGATGCGTGGAATGGCCTCTGCTCACTGGCCGTATGCGAGAACCACGTTGGGGGTGCTTTCGTCGCTTTCTCAAGGACTTGAAGAGGCATGGCAATCGAATTCTCAGATTTTTATGATGAAAGAAAACCTTCACCGTCGATCCGGTTATCAACAAGTAGAACGACCGCGTCGTAATCTTCGGCCAAGACGTCTCCGAGGTCTGCTGCGTATCCAAGACCAAGCACCCGGCCTCCGTTATGATGCCCGGTGTCGTGGCTTGAATGGCGAGAAGATATCGTTGGTGTGGTTCGCGACCGGTGATTGACTCACCGCGGCCTATTATTACAGGGACATCTTGGCTATCGAAGTCCTGCTCTGGGTGAAAAGAGCGGACTACGTCTTTTTGCAGGACGGTTTCCCGGCCCACACGATCAAGACCGTGAAAGAGTGGTTGAGGTCGAAAATGGACTTCTGGTTAAAAGACTTTTGACCGCCACAGTCGCCCGACCTCAATCTCCTGGACTACAGCGTGTGAACGCACGTCGATGGCAAGGCCTGTAAGGTCTGCCACAGCAACGTCGGGATGAATTTCTCAATCAATCGCGTGTAGACCAGGATGAAGGACTTCGTCAGCAACATGGACGAAGACTTCAGGTCTAGCCTGGAGCGCATTCTCGCCGCCGAGGGTGGCCACATTGATAAATATTACAATTTAAACTTACTTATATGTTAAAACAATAAAATTGTCTAACTGCATCAAAACTATCACTGTGTTCTTTGTTGAGAGCGTCGTAATGAATGTAACAGGACTTTTGCAATACCCGGCAGATATTTATTTGTTGTCGTCGTTTGAATTTTTGTTGTTGTCGTTTTTACATTTTCCTTTTTTAAGTTTAGGTTCCGAATGACTTGATCTAAAAATAGACTATTAATAATTTATTCGTCACTGCCCCCGTTGGTGATGACCGGATTTGTAAAAAAAAAACCAACCTCATTTACACTCATGATTTGGTCCTCTTAACGACCACATTTACACAAGATTGCCATATGGTAGGACAGACATTGCTTCTCGCTAGTTTGTGACCGCCTTTCGAAGTCACCAAATCCTTTTAAAAAAGTTCTGGTCTTTTCTGGTTCTTGTGTTCTGGAAGGCATACGAGAGTTAATAGAACTGCACTCTGGTGGTTTGTTGAAAGCACTGGACTTCGTGTGCTGTTATTTACTTAAAACTAAGACACGAAAACCAACAAAGTCATTTTCGACAGACAGTTCCTGAGAAGTGTATGAAGAAAGTTCGAATGTTAAGATAAGTGAAAGTATGTAAAAATTTGCCTGTGACAAAACATTTGCGCGTGAATGTATTTGGACATAATTTATCCAATTCCAGAGCAGACTCATTAATTCCAACGTATCCTTCGGGAACAATTTGAATTGAAGATATTACCCTCGGCTAACTATTGCTTATGATGATTTTCGAACCGTTGATCCTTTGCTGTCTGTAACCTTCCGTCATTTTCTCTCTCACTTGACGACCAGCTTTCTCGCGAGACCACAACGTTGGGAGTCGCTTTCACACTATTCTTGCGGAGGTCCTTCATAACTAATTTCGTTTTAGAAAATAAGACGCCTTAATACTTCACTCTAATCCTGAGTTTACTGTGTGTCAGACCATATTTTCTGTCGTAGGTCAGATAGACTTCCTTGACCTTTGCTTGCCCTCCCTAGACGCGGGGTGAGTCCCTTTTAAGTACGGGGGATATTCGAGTGCGTTTTCTACCGTTGGCTGACTTAGAAAATAGATCAATGGCTTTTTATGTGGTTCTTGGATTTAAACACGAGAAACAAAAATAATATTTACTATTATACAAACAAATAACAGCATTTAACAATAATGTTACACTATGGAAAACTAATCGTTCAGCAAAAGGAAATTAATTTACAATGAAGTGCTTCTGCACGAGCTATAAGTAGCACAATACTTACCCGAAAGAAAACGGGAGGAGATGATGAGGTGAAACTTCGTAGTCGGAAAGCGTCACGCCTCTTCGACGGTGATAGATAAAATTGTAATAGGCTTACGATTTTCCAAGAGGAAGAGGGGCCTTGAGTGGTTCTTCGGCACGGAGCGAAGCGAGTTATTCCATAATGAGTCCTTACGTCAATGACTGCCGTAGTTCTGAACAACCGGTTTCTCGCCTGCGATTCCTTAGGATAACAGGGAGTCGCTTGTGAAGTGGTGCGTTGTGTCTTTTGGCTGGTTCCAATGAATCCTCGTGACTACTGCTTGGATACTGCGTTAGCAGTGCCTGCCTCCTGGTTGAATACTAATTTGCTCGTTTCTGCGCTGGGAAATATATACGACTTCGCTGGAAGCGATTTTGTTTGCCGTCGGAAGTTGGTCCCACTCCAATTCAATGTGCGGCGGGAAAGGGCTTAGCGCCCTCTCGCTCATTTGGGTTCCGGGCTCTAGTTTGACTCGTCTCGCTTCGTTATCGCCCCGGCAGTTTACCGAAAAAAGCCTGTTGAAGGTCCGTTCGTCCGTCAGATACTCGCATAGGCCTCTTTGTCCGCGTGAATCTTCTCTCTCTCTCTCTCACATTTTCTAATACCACCCGTTACCTCCCCGCCAAAATAAACGTCAGTTAAACTTAGTAAAACCATTTGTTGTATACACAGATTCACTTTCTTCTCTATTAGAAAAATAGTCTGCAAGAAACATTTAAATCTTACAACCCACGGAAGCGAAAGGCTTCCAAATCTAAGGTGTTAATTCTAATTGCAATTAACGGGCGATGCGAGTGTACAAATCTGTCAGCAAGTCCGAAGTTATATCGTTCTGACCTGATGCTTTATGGTTCTGTGGGTATAATATGCCCCAACTATCGGTAATATTCCTATGTAGAAATATCTGGCATATTTCCACTGAAATGTGGTATCAATTGTTGAGATGAGGCCACCAGTAGATTGATCTGACTCCAATTTGGTTTTCGTAGAATATGTTTCAGGGTGCTTCTTACTTCAATCTGGTCCAGCTGGAAAGACGACTGGTCCAAGCGATGGACAGATAATAATAACATCAGTTCTTCAATTCTTCTCTTAAATAAATCAACTCTCTAAATTTTTCTTTCTTCCAACACCTCTCTCGCTTTCCGCGCCAGTCTTCGTTCAACAACTGTTCTCAAAAGGTTAGTGTTTTTTCCCTAAAAATGTTTTCCAGTGTTATCTACATTTATTATTATTAAATTTTATTATCCATTGAATTATCTAACTTTGAAACAATACTTCAGTAACCTGTACAACTAACTACATTCCCCACTCCACGTCCATATTAAAAGGCCGACCTATCTACTACAACCAAAACACTTTTGGGATTTTTTTGGAAGTTCAAATTATTAACATATAATATTAGTCTTTCATGAATTTTTAAAATTTTTTGCAGTATCAGAAGATGGGTGAAACATTTACCCGAAACGTTGTACAATCAAGTAAACTAAATGAACTTACCGTTTTTCGTCATATCCTGCAAAAATTAAATTACAGCTCAATAGGAGAAGCCCTTATCAATATATATATATATATATATATATATATATATATATATATATATATATATATATATATATATATATATATATATATTGTGATAGAACGAGTTGAAGCTGCGTTAATTTCAACTCCTATCCCATATTATTTAAAACCACGATGCTGCCCACGTGCATCTTCGATTCGAAGCTTGGAGCCTTATCGCAGCTACCGGATGTCAATGTTTAAACAAGGAGGTTATCGTCCCCCCCGTTCGCCCCCATACGCCGACCTCGCCAGATTGAGTTAGGATTATGGGCAGATAAGGCATTGTTCTCCGGCCCGGCTGTGCATTCCCTCGAAGCTCCCACTCTATTGTCCCCCCACGCCAAGGAGATGTCCTGGCTATTTATATGGAAACTTTACCACTAAGATCAGATTGGAGATCCAGATTTTCGTCGCGAAACATCACCACGACCCTCTCTCCCTTTGTGCGCCAAGGGACCTCGACCTCGAGATTAACCATCACTTGTCCAGAAGGAGGACAATATTCCTTGAGTGCCAAAGGTTCGAGCCTTCCGTGACGCCAAGTCCCCAAGGCTTCCCCCTTGTTGTTCAGAGGAGAACAGCACTAGAACAGCCATTGTTCTTTTGAGGCCTTCGCCAAGAAACGGTTCTCACCCTTCCCCCCCTGTTGTTCAGAGGAGAACAGCATTAGAACAGCCATTGTTCGTTTTGAGCCCTTCGCCAAGAAACGGTTCTCACCCCCCCCCCCTGTTGTTCAGAGGAGAACAGCATTAGAACAGCCATTGTTCGTTTTGAGCCCTTCGCCAAGAAACGGTTCTCACCCCCCCCCCCCTTGTTGTTCAGAGGAGAACAGCATTAGAACAGCCATTGTTCTTGAGCCCGTAGACAAGAGACGGTTCTCACCCCCCCTTTTGTTCAGAAGAGAACAACGTAGTACAGCCATTGTTCTTCAAGCCGTTCGTCGAGAAACGGTTCTCCTTCCCAAGACGCCACGTCAGGATCATCTTATTCCCCCCCTTCGGCTGGAACTCGCCAGCGGACCGAAATTCCTTCAAGCCACCTTCCACTGCACCACTAGTGTAAAAGTTACGTAAGCCAAACGTCACCTTTGAGTACTTAACCCTTTTGTCAATTCTATCCTGTGCTTTAAATGGTTTATCGAACCATCCCATCTCTTTAACTCTATATTTGTTTTACCATTTTTAATCCCTTAAATCCTCGGATTAGCCCGAGTCTCCACGACCCTTTCCATTCTGTTTATGTCAATATTTTCCGTCTTGTGTTTGTTGATAGTTATTATTAATAAAACTCTATTTTATTAATGATAGCAATATTATTATCCTTGAGCTCAGTTCCACTTCTTAAGCATTTTGAAGATACATAATATCGGCCGCCAGACAGTAACGCACTCTAAAGATAATTAAGGAAGTTCCCTCAACGAATAGTGATATATGGTATCGTCGGGAGTCATTCTACGACATAATATATATATATATATATATATATATATATATATATATATATATATATATATATATATATATATATATATACAGTAGTAATCAAATTATTATGGATTTCTTGAAAATTCGTAATTTTTCTGGGAAAAGGTTATATAAAGTTATTTTATTGACAAGTAATTCATTTATTTTCCGAAATATGGCAAAGACATCCTTTCTTACATTATTTAATCGTTGGTTTCATCTCCTTAAGCCGCTTTAAGTGCTTTAGCACGCTCTGGCATGATAGTGATTGAAGTTCTGCATGATTGCTTGATTCTGTCAGAGTGAAACCAAACGTAGATAAGACGTTCTATGAGCTTTGCTTTGATTGTTATTGAAACTTCGTGTATTTATTTTTTTAGAATATACCATAAACTCTCAATGGGGTTTATGTCTGGGGAATTTCCAGACCATAATAGCAGTTAAATGCCATTTTGTGCACACCATGTCCTCACTGATCGCGCCGTGTGACAAGGAGCCTAGTCTTGCTGAAATAAGCTTGATCTGTCACCGAACCATTTCCTGATTTGAGGTACCGAACGGTTTTTCAGTACTTCAATATACTTATACTGATTCATTATACCTTCAACAATCTTCAAGCGACTTGTCCCATGTACAGAAATTGCTCCCCACACCATGATTTCTGTTAAAGTTTTACAGTCTTTTTAAGATACTCTGGCATAAACTCCTCATCTGACCGCCTCCTTACTCTCTGCGTACAGTTAGGGGGCGGGGGGGGGCTATTTTATTATAACTTTATTTATTTATCAATACTATTCTTGCTTTTCTCTTTATCGAATCTATTTACTTCTTTCTTGACTGAAATTCCTTTTTCTTTTTTTAAGTTGCCCCTTCAAATATTTGTCTTCCATTTATCTTGACTTAGGTATTCTTGTTGTCTGGGTTGGTTCTTAATCTTCGTTTTTCTTTCTTGATGCTTTTCATATTTCTTCCAGTTATCTTAACTTAGGTATTCTTGTTGGCTGGGTTGGTTCTTAATCTTTGTTTTTCTTTCTTGATGCTTTTTCATATAAGTTTTTGGACTGTTGAGTTTCGAACGCGGTACCATTGGATTTAAACGCCAACACTCTAGCCTCACCACCAGCCTGTAGTCCGTCCTGAGTTGGTAATTTAATCGGCTATTTATATTATCAAGTTGGAAGGAATTTTTCTCTGATACATTTTTGCACCCCTACACAGTCATCAAGTACTGCAATAGATGACTTGTCCGAAAACACAACCTGCAACAATATAAAACACTATAGCAGTACTGAAACGATCTGGGATGCTAGTAGCAGGAGTTAAACAGTCAGACAAATTAAGACATGAAATTGTTTCATTCAGTATGAACGCGTAGCTAGTAGGTAAATCAGAATGTATCTACTACAGTAGGTACAATGTACCTACTAAGTAGGTACAATGTACCTACTACAGTAGGTAAAGTATGTTCTCTTATGCTTAATAAAGAAAATAACTGGTAAATGTACCACTCTTACCTGTTCCCATTGTTCAGAAGTCCAATCAACATGAGCATTAGCCCAGACTTGAGGTGCTTGTATCATGGTTTTGGTAAGCCTAGGCTTCTTTCTTGGACGGTAGGCTCGTAATTCACTGTCCGGTAACCTCCTATTTACTGTTATTCGAGAAATACTAATTCTATCTGCTAACAGTTCGCTTGCAATGTTCGTACAAAATTTACTTTTGTCCTTATTAGCCATTTGTTATATTTTTATGTCTGTTCTTGGTGTTATTTTCCTCTTGCGACCATATTTCCCTAGCCCTTGCTGAATCCAAATTCAAACCATTTTAATTTTTTTTTCTTTATATTGCTTACTGTTTGAGAAGACATTCCCAATTTCTTTGCAATATATTTCTGTTTTAGTGCACTATCACTTAGTAAAACTTTGATCTGTCCAATTTTCAGAAGACTCAAGTCACTGAATTTACACATAGCTGTTCACTTTCTTTTTCTCCATTACACTGCAAAAAAGACCGGTTACTATTATCCACAGGCAAGCAAAATACACGCTAGTTGAATTACTGGGTCAGTAACAACAAAAGAGAATAGCTCGCACACCCTCACCCTGCGAAGTTTGAATTGGAACTAAGGCACGAGACTAACAGTTGCCGCAGCGGGCAAAACCTAATCGGTGTTGCCTTCTTTTATTTCAACAAGTTTGTCATAAAACGAAGCCAAACCCTCTAATATTTAGTCTTCAAAAATGTACAATAATTATTTCATACTAATATGATAAAATACCTCATTATTGACTGATTAAATAGTTTTAAATTACCTTTTAGCAGAAAATTAAGAATTTTTAAGAAATCCATAATAATTTTATCACTGCGGTGAAGTTGAATTTATTTCATCATTCTCTCGCGCTCATGAGAGATATATGCATTTGTTTATTTGCCGCGTGCTTAAATCAATTTCTCCTTTGTCCTTTGAATCCCCAATTAGTTCTCCTTCTCGTTCGACCATGCGAAGCATGCCTTAAAAAGCTTGTCTATTCGGAAGATTTTTGTCTTCAGCGTAGCCAAGTGGTCTAAAGAGCGGTTTATTTGAGACAAAGCGGTTGCTCGTTACCTCAATGTGCCCGGTTCGAATCCCACCCCAGCTCGAATTTTTTCGAAGTAAGAAATAACTATTTCCGAAGAAAAATTATTCCGTTTTCTCTTTCCTGCCGTGAAGTTGGATTTATTTCATCATTCATAAGATATATATATATATATATATATATATATATATATATATATATATATATATATATATATATGCAGGAAAGAAACCACACTGTTAAGATCAATTTATTTGCGAAACTAGGTTTCGACGGAAAACCTCATCTTCAATCGCTGGTGAGCTAATGAATACAGAAAATGCTTAACTTAGGGACACACAAATTTACAAGTCGGATGTAATTAGGGGGGGATGGTATGGGGGAGTAGCTTAATTTTTGAGTTGAGGAAGTATAAATGCCGCTGCTCCCCTATACCGCTTCCCTAATCACATTCTGACTTGTAAATTTCTGTGTCCCTAAGTTAAGCATTTTCTGTACTCCTTAGCTCACCAGCGATTGAAGATGACTTCTTTGGATATATATATATATATATATATATATATATATATATATATATATATATATATATATATATATATATATATATATATATTTATATATATATATATATATTTATATATATATATATATATATATATATATATATATATATATATATATATATATATATATATATATATATATATATATATATATATATATATCCGCAGATGATTAATTAGAACCAACGAATAACCAAATGAATTGACGTAATAATTCCGCATGGATGTTTATAAATAATTCCATGCAAGTTATTGGATTTCAAGTGCGGCGTTTTATGTTTAACGAAAAACAAATTTTAAAAAATGCATCTACTCCCTATTGGTTTCTTATTCAAAACAAATTTATTTCTCTAATTAAGTCTGCGTTAGCTCTAAATGGTTGATATGCGTACAATAACTTCACTTCCAAGTGTACTTTTTTATTCATTCATAAGTGAATACTTATATACAAATTTATCCTTATTTTAGTAACCTAACCTAGCGGGTCAAATTAATTAATTCAATTAATTCAGCTTATATTAGTTTGTAAATATTATACCCCTTTCCATCTTTGATAGTGTCTTCAACAATAGTTCTATTATCTTTTCTGATGTCAGCTCTTCGTTGTTTCGTTTTAAAGAGCTTGTGTAGTTCTGCTAATTCAATTTGTTAGTTGGTGTTGTTGCTTTAAGGGAGGAAGGGGCAATAATTTTAAGCAGCGGCCACATTGAAGTTTGTGGTAAAGCTTTGCGGGACGCCTCCTCGATGGAGTTAGAAGACCGCGGTTGCATCCGACATACGCTGAGACAGTTGTATGTCTCTCAGCGATTGTGGTGGCCCCTCACGGGCGGAGTGATTAAGCTTCCCTGCGAAGGTTGCAACCCGGCCCATTATCCGGGGGCTCCTCTGATACGGGTATCTGACAGCGGGCTATTTCTCAGACCTTCCTCCTCTCGTACCCCCAATTATGCAATCGCAAGTGCACTGCATAGTTGAGACGAGGTTGAAATGATAGAGTCCACTAGTCAAGGCAGAGCACCCAGGTTGGGGTGGGGGGTGCGGGTGGGGAATTAGGCAGTCATGATGAGTATGATGCGCCTAATGAAAATTATTAATTCTCTCTTTTTTAGTACCTCCCGAATGGGAGGATTTGGGGTGTGGTAGAGAAAAAGGTGTAGGAGACAATATATAAAATTAAAATGAGAATGAGGATGAGGTAAGGTTGAGATGTTCTTCTATCGTGAATATTCTTCCAGATTTACAGATGAAGTTCCTCGTAACTTCCTTCGTATTTAAACTTCCAACTCGGCAGCGAAAATTATCTTCGAAGGAAAGGGTGGGGATGATTTCGGTGATTGCTTTACCAAGCGTGAGTGATTCAGCGAGAAGGCGATCCAAGCGGTGAATTCTACGAATGAAATATGTTTGGAAATGACTGATTTAAGAATCTAGCACTTACATAAAAATTAATGAGATGAGATTTTGGCAAAATTTTCAATAATTAATTTTCAATATTTTGTCGAATTCTGAAATGAAACGCGGGCCACATGAAAAGCCTTCGCAGGCCGCAATTTGCCTACCTTTGCTTCAAGGTGTTTTTTCCTTCTTCATTAGTATTAGAGTTTCTTAGGAGGGTTTTTTTCATATTTTATTTTTCCTTGTATTTTTTAGCAGTGTTCATGATGTGTTTATCAAGTTATTGTTTATCGTTTGAATATTGCTGGTGTTGCTGGAGCAAAGAGGATTTTCTTGGTATACTCTATAAAGATGGCGCTGGAATTCTGGAACAAGATTTTTATGGAACTTAATGGGCTTATTCTTTTAATGGAATAGCTTTCATCTCTCTTTCTGAATGTTATTTTTCATCCTACATCTGATGATCCTGTGGTCACTGATTTTGATGTTATTGGTGACTTGGAAATTATTGACAGGAATATTTTTGTCGACTAGAATTTAATCAATTTCATTGCATATCTCATAGTTTGGCTTCCCCCAAGTCTATCTTTGGTGCTGCTTCTTTTTGTTTGAGTAGGGTGTTGGCACTTTTGATGTCGTGGCCAGTGTAAAATCAACTAGATATTGTTCCCATTTCATTTCGTTCCTCCAGTGGGAACTTTCACAGGCATGACTCATTACCTTGCCCAACTTTTGCCCTAAAGAGTCTCATGACGATGTTAAAATAAGCTTTGTTTTGTTTAGGCTTGAACTGATGTCATCATAGAATCTATCTATTTTTTTCCTCCATGTTAGCAGATGTCGGTGCGTACACTTGAACTAATTTGAGATTGTACATCTTAGAGACTACGTAATCTACTCTTTCAGATTGCCGTGAAACCTTACTACTATTTCTTTGAACTATGTATCATGTGCGTACATACATGTGCAGTTTCATGCAGAAAAAAATAGACCAGATAATCTGAGTGCCACTACTACTGAAAAGATATAGTATATTTTCATGTATGGGGATGGGGAGGTGACAAGTTGAGACAAGGAGTAAAGCTTCCTGGTTATAAGTTGTATCAAACCGACTACTCTTATTCAACGTTGAGATAGAGGAGGTAGGTGAGATATGATTTAGAAATTTAGCCAAATGATCAAAGAAGCTTTCTTCTGCATCTTTGAGAGGAAATTTTGTTGGTATAAAGAAGAAATTTTCCACTATTTCAGAAAATTAAAAAGAATATCGATTAATGTTTGCTTTCCAATCTTTATTTACACCGATCGGGCGTATTTCCCTTAGAACGTTGATTGCGATTACTCACAAAGGGGTAAGCTTAAACCTCTATCCCTCTACCACAAAGGGGTAAGCTTAAACCTCTATCCCTCCTCCAAATATTGCGAAGGTCGCCCGTACTCTATGGATCTATCTGTCAACCATGTGTTCTCCAAATCGTAGTCCCGAAAGGATAAAAGCAAACTATTCATGTAGCTATTCATGTTAGGGTTGCCCTTAATATTTTAATACTACACATAAGAAATAAAATGATCTAATGGTTTAATAAACGTGTTAATTATTGAGGCTGCATTCTATCCACGTAAAAAGCAGAAAAAGCAATAATATATGAAAAAAATAAAGTAATTAAGATAGAGTAATTTTCCCCATTCTATTTTCCGTAAGTAACCCGGGAAAGTTCGCCAGAACGTCATATATTTCGCTTTGTGTCTGGTTGTGATGTGAGGTAACTAATGAGCGAAGAGGCGCACTTTACACAGCTACAGCCGACACAGCAATTCAGAAAGCTGATATGGACAGCCGTACACGCTAACGCACACTCTGTTATACATAAGGTTGGCATCTGTTTATAAGTTAGATCGAACGGACCACTCTGATTTAACGAAAACGAGATTGAATCGAGTACTACCATAAAATTATTACACATACATCATAAATACACACATTAGCTAAGGCTGACGCCTATTTTTGTCATCTATCAAGCTGACAACTCGGAGTCAACGATCAGGATATTGACTTGTCTTGAGTGTTACTGCGAACTATTACTATTATACACCCTTGACCAAAAGTATAAAGCACCTTTTAGAATCATTCATATAATGAAATTAGGCATTTGTGGTAAATAAATTCACTATATATATATATATATATATATATATATATATATATATATATATATATATATATATATATTCATTTATTTTTAATTCATTTATTACTTAGTTCCCCCCTCCCCTTTTCTTTAATTAAATCCATAATTGTTCTTGGCTTGGATTTCATAAAATTTTCACATTATCTCTCCCTATCTTTCCCCAGTAATTTTCTATACAGTTCTGGTTTATTTGTAGTTGTGGTAATTCTTTTGATTTTTCAATCAACCCTCTAAAGTGTTATATTGGATTTAAATTAGGGTTCTGTGGTAAACACTCCATAGGGACGGTCCTTATTTCTTCAAACCAATTTTTAAGCCTCCTTCTAACTGTTCTAGGTGATATTTTTTAACTTAAAACTTCATTGAATTTCCCACCGATCATGTTGAGATGTCATTCTGTGATTCAGTAGTGAAGACTGACAGATAGATATATTCTCTAGGTACTTTTAGACATTTTCTGCCACTTCTCTTCCTTGCTAGAAAGCTCTTGGTTTCTTGATATCGTTTTATAGTGGTCTGTGCACCATATCTTGAACACCTTATTTTTCAGCAATTTCTACGTGCGATAATCCTTGGTTATGAAGAAGTTGGATTTGCGCTCTCTATGTTTCTGTAAGTTCTTTAGTTTTAGTTATATTACTTATTTAGAACGATATCGAACACGCAATAGTTATAAATTCAAGCTGAAACAAGAAATACTGGTTAAATTCTGATTTTAGAAGATATACATTTTTATAAATTACGCATCGTTTTATAAAATACTAAGTAATTCAAACTTATTAAGAGTATTCGCACATAGCAAAATACATATTTGTGAATAATATGATAAATTCTAAATTTTGTTATTAAATAGATAAATATCTTAATCTATGGGTGGTGATTTATACTTTTAGGCAAGGAAATATATATATATATATATATATATATATATGCAAATTTTGTTGAAGACCATTGTGTATTTTGCCTTAATTAATTTCCTTTGGCAACTTTCTCTTCTTTTAACTATATTTTTATTCCATCTAGTAGATGGTGGATTATTTGTCCAGTATTCATCTCTCTTTTAAATGAATGTGTTTGGTAAAAACCAAACTAAATTGTTGAGCTTTCGATCTTATTCTTCGATCATCTTCGGAGCGTTTTGAAATGTTCTCGCCTCCTTTACCAATATAATGAGTGGAGTGAGGATCTGGCAGAAAGTAAAGTGATAGAAAACATTTCATTAATTTTGTGTATAGAAAGGACAGAGAGGGATCACTGTGAAACACAAGCGAACATGCAGTCATAAGGGAAAAGGTTGCGGAGGAATTCATCGACATACTCCACGCTACAAAACCGTCAGGACTAATATCATCCCTTGACGTAGAAAGCCTGTTTACGAATGTGCCTATCGCTCAGACCACCGACATCATTATAAAAAAAACGTGTACCACCATCCTACAATGTCTCCTCCAAATCTTGACCAAAACATCTTAAGGAGCATGTTACGTTCATGCACATCAGAGGCGCCGTTCAGGACACCGCAGGTAATCTATACATGGAGGTGGATGGAGTGGCTATGGAGTCACCCTTAGGGCCGACCTTCGCCAACTATTACATGGGTCAACTCAAGGAGAGATTATTGGACATCATGGAAAATAAGCCACACACATATTGCCGATACGTAGATGACATCTACATGAACGTTCAAAACGAAGAACATCTCGTTAACATCAAGCAATATTTTGAGGAGAACTCTGTGCTAAAATTCACTTATGAATTAGGCACGGGCAATAAACTCCCTTTCTTGGATGTTGAGGTTCATAACATCAATGGCAACTACATCACTAAAGTACATAAGAAAAGTACGGACATGGGAAGATGCCTCAATGCAGAAAGTGAATGCCCTGAAAGGTACAAAATAAGCGTAATCGACTCATACATCCGCCGAGCTTATAAATGCTGCTCTACGTGAGAACTTTTCCACCAAGAGATTGCGCGAGTAAAGCAAATATTCGTGAATATTGGTTTCTCAAACAGCATGATTGACAAACAACTCCAATCATTTTTAAATAACCATTACAAACATGCGGATAAAACTGAAAATAATCATGGAGAAGTCAATAACATCAAAGTATATTACAGAAACCAGATGTCCACGGCCTATAAAATAGATGAAAAAAACATCAAGAAGATTATTAACCGTAACATCAAGGTTAAAAATCAAACGGCTAAAATCCAACTCATCATCTATTATAAAACAACAAAAGCCAGCAATCTCCTGATGAAAAACAACATCTGCCCAGACTCCTCGAATCTCAAGTCAACCAACATAGTTACGAGTTCATCTGCCCCAATAAAGACTGTAAGCTTTATAAAAAGTCTAAATATATTGGTATGAAAACTACCACACTTTCGATACAGTTAACTATGCATCTACAAAGCGGAGGGCCGAAGAACCATATGGAGAGTGTACGTAATATTAACCTAACGAGAGATTTGCTAGTTGATAAAACCATCATTAAAAGAAAAGAGGTTAATAAAGCGAGGCTTAACATCGCCGGCCATCAACAGTCAAGCGAGAAGCTGGAATCGCACATTAAAACTATTTTAAAAATTCCACACATAGGAGTGGCTCATTTCCTCTAACGTTACGTTTAACCAAGGCGGAATAAATACTCCTTAAAATTTGTTTTCTTTCACTGAGATCTAGAACAGCCTAATAGCCAGGATAGACAGCGAGGTGGCCCCCGATAAATTCTGGCGCCTAGTAAAGAAATGAAAAGGCCTATCAAGTAGAGGAAAGACCCGCATTAAGGAGGGCGATGACTACTTGGAGGATCCGGCGGTCCTGGAGGAAAGATTCCGCACGTTCTGGAAGGAAGTCTTCTCAATAACACTAGAGGACGATGAGGAATTCGACCAGGAATTCGAAGACTATCTGATTGAAGAACTTAACCAGATCATACACTGAACGCACCCACGAGCCTACGTCGACAAAGGGAGGGAGATGGCGGATCATGACCGACCAATAACAACAGAAAAGGTCGTGGAAGTCATAAAAAGGCGCCAGGTTGGACGGGCATCACTAAAAACAATCTGGTGTATGCCCCCCAGCAGATCATTTAGGAAATAACTAACATCTTTAACGCTTCCCTGAATACGGGTTACTTCCCCGATGGGTTAAAAATGGCTAAAATCATTTTTATCCCAAAGGCAACAAGCCCCCCAATCAACTGGTGGACTGCAGGCCAATATCCCTCCTTGAGTTTGTATGCAAAGTCTACGAGAAGCTTCTAGCCAACAGGCTACAAGATCAGCTGACCGAGCTAGAAGCTCACAACCCTCAGCAGCACGGGTTCCGCAAGAGAAGGGGAACTGATACAGCCCTTGCCCTTCTCACCGGAAAGCTAGCCCGCTTTAAAGCTGGTGGGAAGTACGTAGACGTGGTGATGCGAGATGTACAAGAGGCCTTCGATAAAGTTTGGCTGAGAGGTCTACAGTTCAAGATCTTGGGCCTCCAGCTAAACCCTATCCTGGAAAGGGTCCTCTGTGATGACATCATGGAGAGAAAGGCTCAAATTTGGATCGAGGGCAACAGAGGACCCATATTCGAACTAGAGGCGGGTGTTCCACAAGGTAGCTGTCTGAGTCTGCTGTTGTACCTTGTGTATATGTTGGATTTACCTGCTCCAGTTGGGGAGGATGTGATGTACCTGCAGTTTTCAGATGACGTCACTCAAATCATCCCCAGTTCCTATAGGAACGCTAGAGTTCAAGCAAGGAAGACAGCTACCGAAATCAATAATATCAACCGTTTCGAAAGAAAGTGGAAAATTAAAACCAACCGCCGAAAGTTCCAGATCCTTCCAGTGAACCGCCGGGAAAGAGACTACGTCATAGTCAGGGATGAGATCTACCCGTACTCCAAAGAGGGTAGGGTCCTGGGTGTGCGCATCACCTCAACAGGGTATAAGGCGCACATCAACAACCGAATCTCCCTAGCCAAAAGAGAACTTGGAAAATTATACAGGTTCAGAAACCTCAGCGCCAAAAACATCAAGAAGCTATATAATATCCTGGTGCGACCAATACTGGTCTACCCATCAGTAGTAACGCAGGCAGCTAGTTCCACCTCTCTCAGATTTATGCAGTGTGTCCAAAACAATGCTACCCTGCTTATAGCTGGTGCGAGCAGAATGGACCATATTCGGTAGACGGAACTACACGCAAGAGCAGGACTCGAGTCACTGAATATAGTCCTCCAAAGGCTAGGGAGAAAGACCTGGCAAAAAGTTGAGAATAAAATCCTCCCGCAGATAGAAGCGGGCCTAGAAATACTACAGCAATTTTTTGGACGAGCTACCAGGAGAGCCCTATTCCCTAGTGGAAGACTGTGCTCCCGGGAAAATCAAGTAGCTTTATATAGATAACAAAGATTAAACTACCCTATCATACACATGAAAAGGACTACACGGAAATGTCTCCACTAAAAGACTCCACATAATAGATTCCACGAATATGAGTACATCAAGAGAGGCGTAAAACCCAAATAATAATAAAAAGACAAATATAAGACCAGAAGACAAGTTAAAAGAGGCGAAGTGCCCAAACATTAAAATGAGGTACAACAAAAACCAATAAATAGATGAAAAGAGAAGTGCCCATATAAGAAAAGTAATAAATGCTAATCAAATAAATAAAAAAAGAGGCGAGGTGCGCCCCACAGGCGAAAATAAACAAAAATGAACCAAAAGAAAAGTAAAAACAAAGCTAACGAGTTAGCAAAAAACATAATTGAAAGGCTTGAATGCCTAATGACGGAGTAAATAGATTTATATATATATATATATATATATATATATATATATATATATATATATATATATATATAATTAAATTAAAAGATATCAATAAAAAAATAAGCAAACAAAAAGGCAAGAGTAGTAAACAATTACAAAAGTGTCAGCTAAACATTGGCACCAACGAAAGTGGAGGATAAAGAAAGAACTAGAAAAAGTACGATGCCTGGGATGCCCTCTGCACCAGAGCAAATACAAATTTTCTTCATATCTAACTACATCTACTACACATTTCACCACTTATATCAAATCAAATCAAATCAATTTCTTTCGCTGGGCGAATATTCGACTGAGTAGCATTGCCTTACTACCCTCTGAAGAGCGTTGTTATTTCACGCGTGCTTACTAATCACGGACTTTTGAGCCTCGCCATCTAAGAACGCGATTGTCCTGGGAGTCATTAGGATCCCAGTCGATCTGCAAAGATTTTAATATATCTTTTCGCTGCGAGTGTTGGAATAAAATGATGGCCTAAACACCTCATTGCTCCCGTCCATCGACCTGCGTGGGAACCTGCTCGGATGACTGCCCTTCATTAATTTCGTCTTAACTATGTCGGCCACTTGGACTGACATGATTAGGGGCTTGCGTGGAAACTGGTTTGAGGCCTATCCCACAGCAGAAGCACAAGTCAGAAATTTTCTCGAATCTGGGGCAAAACTGCGAGTCCCGGACGGAGGAGAAATCCTCATCGCCCGCGGGACCAGGCCAGAATCATAGAGGGAAATACTCCCGTCTCTATGTAGTTGGATGCAGTTTTGGCGTACGTACCCGTGAGGGAGTGGCAAAAACTTAGCCGTCGTTGATTCGGCCGCTATGCATTAAGTCTACCAAGCTCAACCCTCTGAGGTCCCCACTCGAGAACCATCCCCCATCCATCATCACCCATCATCCCGGCACAATCCGAGCGGGGGATCAACAGGAAATTGGATGGGAGCGTTTTTCACACATCGAAGTCAAACCAAACTCTTGACTCTACCTCCTTTACCACTTCTGACATCACTTTTTCTCACCCATAACATATTAACTACACATTTCTTACACAGAGGAAGAAAATAAACAAGAAAGAAGAAAGAAGACGCCTACGACGATGGAAGCCCTCCCTAAGAAGGTCCCCCTACGGACCATACCAGGAAAAAAGACACCGGAGAAAAAGACAGTATGCCAATCCTTATTCGCGAACCTAAGGATTGCACTTATCAAATTAATTGATATCCCAAACGGATTCATCGTGATATGCGGTGAAAACAAAGATGTGGACCGGCTCCTATCCGATGAAGGGGCCGAGGTGCTAAAAGAGATGGACTTAGAAGCCAAAACCCCACCAGCAATCTCTGCCAACAGGAGCGTAATCTGCCGAAAGGTGGAGAGCTGGGTGGGTGAGAACTCCCCCGCGGACATTAAAAGTGAAATACAAAAAAAATCACACATGGGCAAAGATCAGGGAAGTGATCAAATTCCGTGATCACACCCATGTCTTTAAGATGACCTTTCAGACCACCGAAATGGCCCACAAGGCGGCAACAGAGGGACTCCTTATTTTTAACATGAGGATCCCAGGCAGCAATATCGAGCATGAGAAGTACCACAGTATCCAGATGTGCTTCGTTTGTTATGCTCTAGAAAAACATACTACCGTCAACTGCCCCCCAAAAGGAACAATCTGGTGCAGCGAATGTGCCACACAGGGTCATAGATATGACTCCTGCAAAAGCACAGAAAAGAAGTGCATGAACTGAAAGGGACCCCATCGAATGATACCCCTTAACTGCCTCAAGAGGAAAGAAATAATAAAAAAATGGAAAAAGAAGAAAAGCAGAGGAAAACGACCCCATACGCGAGCACTGTGAAGAAAAGTGAAGGGATGGCCTCAACTCCCTCACCGATGATCTTCACCAACGATCTAAGTGCGAAAATCCTAATCTGCATTACTCATGCAAACGTGGCAAATGCGGTAAAACCTGGATGCTACATCCAGGTTTTAAACGCGCTTCTAAAGGCCAATAACTTGCCATCCATCATCGTGCCTGATGACCCCGAATGCTCTAGGGCATTCAAGGATAGCGTTATTGGGAACAATAAAGAGAAAGCCACTTGATTAAAAGAAGTCATAGAATCTCCCTCATCGGAGGAATCCGAAGAAGAAGACGAGACTAATGACAAAGAAGAAGAAGAATCCACATCTTCGGATAGTGACGAGGGTCCATGCACTCGCATAAGAGCGACGAAGAGTCAGTCAAAGACTCTTAGTCCTCTCCCGAAGAACGAAAAGCCTGGGCACTCCAGACCCACTCCACAGGACAACAAAAACAAAAAGACCAAGAAGAAACACAGATAAATACATCTCACAATGGAACGGAACTCAATAAGAATCATGGAAATTAATACCAACGGCTGGACAGCGAAAAGAACTCTCTACGGAAATTTGTTCAGGGAGATTGATGCAGATGTCATCTTGATTTCTGAACATGGGATTGACACTCGTAGCTCCGAAATGAATATCTGGAACTACAACGTGTTAATCACGAATTACTCTCAAGAGCGGTACGACGGTGCCGCCATCGCCATCAAAAGAGGGATCAAGTACAAGCCAATAAGAAACCTGGAAGAATCCTATCTTGCAATAGAGGTCGAACTCGATATAGGTAAGCTGGTCATCGCCACCGGGTACCAGCCACCGAGACGAGAATATTTGCCAATCCATTCTCTCTCTGGCCTATTTGGCAGAAGGACCCCCACCATATTATTGGGGGATCTTAATGCCAGATGTCGGGAATCTGGGTACAGGACCTTCAATGGAAATGGAAGGTGCCTGGATACTATGATGGACCGAAATATGGTCCATAGAATAGGCCCGTACTTCCCAACCTATACTCGAGGAAGAAGTGCCACAAAACCAGACAGTTGTCTGGCTAATCGCCAGCTGCCGTTCAATTACTACATGGAACCAGTCCAGATACCATGTAGTGATCATATAGGGATCCTACTTACCATCAACATGAACCCTATACAAGTCCCAGCTCCAGTCAGAAAAGACTACAGGAGAGCAAACTGGGCACGGTACGCGGGTCTTCTCGAGGCCTATCGACGACCAAATCAGGACGAGGCAATTCTCGAGGAGATAGACGAGGCACTCGACGACCTCAACGAACATCTTATAAATTCAGATAGGGCTTGCATCCCCAAAACCCAGTATAAAACCATCTCCTCATACAGGTGGACTGGATACATGAAAGAACTCTACAGAGAATTGAGAGTATTGTACGAGTTGAATATCAGAAATGCATCAATTGACTCGCTACAACGAAGTAAAGAGATCAAGGAAGAGCTCAACCAGTTGATCCTCGAACAACAACAGAGACAATAGGACGATGCGATCGAGAGCCTCGATCAAGATACATCTCCCAAAGACTTTTGGAAGAAACTCAAAAGTCTCAGAGGATCATCTGGGAAAAAGAAGAAAATAGAAATCCAAAAAGAAGATGGATTCATTGAGACAGAAGAAAGGAACATCGAAGTAATACTCCGGCGTTATTGGGAAAGAATCTTCAGCATACCAGAAGAAGAGAACGAAGATTTTGATATAGAGTTCGAAAACAACATCGTAGACGAGCTTAACACGGAAATACATCGAACGCATCCTCATCACCAGGTGGACAGACTGCGTGACGGAGACGCCGATATCACCGAAGAAGAGATCCTTGGCACACTCTGCTCATTCCGACAAAAAGCCCCAGGCCAATCGGGGCTTACGAAGGTAAACTTCGAAAAGGCACCAGCTAACATCATCGAAGGAATGAGACGCATTTTTAACGCATCTATGAATATAGGGTACTTTCCAGATGCCTATAAGACGGCAAAGATGATCTTCCTGCCCACGCATGGAAAGAACCCAACGTTGAGAGAGAGCTACCGCCCAATTTCACTCCTGGAATTTGGCGGGAAACTCTTTGAGAAGATCCTCAACGGGAGACTGGTGTCTCACCTGGAAGAAAACTCCCTCTACAACCCATGTCAATTCGGGCTTAGAAAGAAGCGAAGTACGGAAATGGCAATCAATGTCATAACGGAAAAGCTTTCCCAAGCCAAACGGGACAGGAGTTATGTGGATATCGTTTGTCGCGATGTATCAAAGACGTTTGATAAGGTGTGGCAGGGGGGCATGCAGTATAAGATCTTACGGCTGAGTCTAAGTGAAAACTTAGAAAGAACTCTCTGTGACTATGTCATGGAGACAGCGGCGTATGTCAGTCTAGGGTGCACGGACAGACCAAAGTTTCCGCTCACTGCGGTCCTCCCGCAGGGGGGATGTCTGTCCCCCACCCTTTACTCGATATACACCGCGGATGTCCCAGCCCCTGTGTACCCCCTCTTTCCTCAATATTCAGCCAGATAATCGTATCTCCATGGAGGAATGCGCCGTGGCAAGCTCGCATGACAGCGATGGAAATCGCGAACTTGAACAACTACAAGGCTCAGTGGAAGATAAGAACAAACCAAGAGAAGTTCAAGGTGGTTCCCATTGGACGCACCCTAAGAGCAGACGTGCGTATGGGGGATACGCGATATCCCTACACCAACGAATGCAATGTACAGGGTATGAAAATCACCTCTACCGGGTACAAGAAGCGCGTCGAAGAAAGAATTTCTCGAGCCTCAGCCGCTGTCAGAACTCTATGTACATTTAGAAATCTACGTGAAAGCAACAAGAAGAAGATCTACAATGCCCTTGTAAGATCTACGTTGCTTTACCCCCACCTCCACCCTCTTATGTGTCTCAAAAACACAAAAAAGGCGACTTCAAATAGTGCAAAATAAATGCATGTACCTAATCACGGGTACACGCAGGCAAGAAGATCTGCACAGAGAGGCGGGGATAACTCCCATTAACAAAGTGATCGAAGAACAGACCCGGAAAATGCAGGAACTGGTTAATCGGAAACTGAGTGACGAAATCACCCAGATGATTAACCAGGACAGAAGAGCAGACTGTCGCGCCAGATTTCCCAGCTCCGCCAACCGAGTGGCTGGCGGGGACGAAGTGCCGTTCTACACATAATGAGATATATTACCTGAAAACAAACAAGAAAGAAGACAACCGAAGAAGATAAATGAACTCACAACTACGACAATTCACCGATGAAGACAACTGCAAACCATGATTATGAAAAAACCCTGATTTCGACGATAATCAACCAACTTTGAAGAAACAAGAAAACTAAAAAACACACGCGCACAAAAAAATACCAAACAAATAAGCAATGCATAACATACACAAAAATAAACTAAAAATTATTAAGACAAATGGCTTGAACGCCATAAATAATTATTTATAATTATTAAAATCTACAGAAACAACAAAGAATACACGCTACCAAAAAAATAATAAAAGTGATAGGTCTGATCACCAAGCTCTAGGCATCTCTTTGCACCCTACCACACTTCTTTCTCTTTTCTCCGCTTGTCTATTTTCTCTTTCTACCCACACACCCTATCGTCCTTCTTTACAGGCACCCACTTTAACGTAATCATAATCATAATTTCTATCACTTTAGCCTGAGTAGAATTCCTGATTTGAAGCATCTGACAACTACCTCAGAACCGGTAAAGGAGGGAAAGTTTTGGCTAAAATTTTCCCCAAACGCCTCCGAAAAATCGAAAGAGAGATATTATTCTCATTTTTAATCACCATTCACCATTTTATTAATTTCATCTTTCTCTTTTAGTGGCCCTTCTTAAGCAAATGACTGCTTAAGTCCCCAGCCCCGCCCCCCTACGTAAACTGCCGTCGGATGTGAGAGGGGTTTGCCATTCATGTTTCGTCCCAACTATGCCGGGCAATAGCTCGGCCATAATTGGGGGCATTGAAGGAAGCTGGTTTGAGGATTGGCCCACAGCCGATAACAATGTCAGAAACAATTCAGGACAAGGGACGGACTGCCACCTCCGCTGGTCATCACAGCGGGGGCCCCTTCCAGGACCATAGAGGGACACACAACCGTCTCTATGGTATGTTGGGATGCGGTCGCGATTGAAACACTCTCGGGAAAGCAGCGTTGTCAATAAGTTCGCCATACAATTACACCCCTGAGAGGATCCCACCCGGATTCATCTCATCCATTTTCATCATTCACCCAAAGGCAAATTCCCTTTTCATCCAGACGGTGGTTTATCGAAGGCCCTCTTCTCCCAGAAGATAACAAATAATATTTTATTTCCAAGCAAATAAAATAACAGAAACTCATAAGTACTAAAGAGTCCCGAATAAAAATAAAAGTCCAAAACAAAAGAAAAAAGTGTGTCCCCTCTTCAAGGGGTGCTCACCACCAAAATGGCGACCCAAGATGCCCCGAGGGTCCCACTAAGGTGTATTAGCGGCCTTGACAAACAGGACAAAGGCACAGTCTACAAGACTCTGTTCGGCAAGCTCTGTGTGGCAGTTTTAAGGTTGATTGACACACCTGCTGGATATGTCGCAGTGTGCGAGCGCGAAAAAGACATTGAAACACTAACAAAGGAGGAAGGGATAAAACACCTAAAAGATATTAACCTCCAGCCGACTACGCCTCCTCAAATTCAAGCTCACAGGAGCGTGGTGTGCAGAAGGCTGGACCCATGGGTCGGCCAGCTCTCAAAAGAGGAGATAAAGGAGGAAATACCAAATAACCAGAAATGGGCGAAAGTGGCCGAGATTATCAAATTTAGAAATAAAAGAGATAATTCAGATTAGCAACATATATTTAAGGTCATTTTCACGGACACTGAAATTGCGTCTAAGACGAAAGAGAGAGGGCTGCTTCTCTTTAACGCCAAGATAAGTGGTAAGCAGATCAAGCGCGAAGAATTCACCCCCGTGCCGATCTGCTTCAAATGCTATCGCCTGGAGCACCACACAACGAAGGATTGCAAGGAGCAGGAACCAACCTGTTCCAGATGCAGTCAAAAAGGTCACGGCTGGCGCGAATTCCCAGCAAAAGAAGAAAAGTGCCCTAACTGCAGTCAGAAACATGGGGCAATGGCGATGTCCTGCCTCCCCCCCCCCAAAAAAAAATAAGGAAATACTAAAAAGAAAGGCGGAAGTCGAGAGGGTGGAAGGAATTAGGAGGGTGAACACCACCTACGCCCAAGCGGCAAAAGCCACCCCCTCAGTTAGTGATCTCAACAGCCCAGCATCAAGAACATAAATCAAGGTAGGCAAGGAGGACAAAAATTCCACTAAAATCCTTACTTGCATTTTTTATGCACATGTACGGAACCTAATGAACCCAGGCTACTTTGCCAAAGAAATGAACAACATGCTTAAACACAATGGCTGGGCAGAGATGTGGTTCCCGGCGAACCCGCCTTCAGGGTAAGTCTTCCAAATCCAATTCGGAACAGAGGAAGAGGCACCTGCGACCGCTTTCCCAAGAGATGCAGAAGAAAAAAAAATAAGGAACAAGAACCCGGAACAGAAACCAGCCCCACATAGGTCCCCAAACAAGGACCCAAAAATAGAAGGGAGAAAAAGAGAACAGAGTGCGAAAAGAGCAGCCAGACGAATCAAGCAGGCTGAAGGTAACATCCTAAGCTCGGCTTCGTCATCTGAAGATAAACAGGAGATCTCCCAGCCTCCTAAGATTCACGACAAAACAAAGAGCAAGAACAGTAAGAAAATCAAGGAATACGATCGCGAGGAAATCATCAAATTCTTCAGAGAGTCTGAAACCTCCTTCCCAGAAGACCCCAAGGTTGGGGAAATCATAGATGGAGTAAGAATGGACCTACTAAAATGGTCTTACGACTCTCCAGACCAAGGAGCGCTAGTAGATACAGCGCTCATTGAGGCCAGAATAAAACTTTATAGTGATCCTGCCTCGCCGTAAGCAAGGCAGAATTCAATAAGATTCGGAACAGGAAATACACACGCAGCAAAAACTACTAAAAGAGGAGACGAATACATACAAACACAAACATGGAAAACGATAACAATACATTAAAAATTCTCACAATTAACGTTAATGGATGGGAAGGGAAACACATTCCTTACGGGAACATATTTCGTAAAGTGGATCCCGACCTAATCCTCATCACTGAACACGGCGTTAACTCAAACACGAACTGCATCAAGATACCCAACTACACAGTCATAAACAAAAACCACACACAGGAACGATACGATGGCGCTGCCATCGCGATCCGAAACAACATAACATACAAAACACTTCCAAACTTAAATGTATCACTTGTGGCGGTAGTAATACCTACCCCCGTTGGAAACCTGACCGTGGAGGCTGCCTATCAACCTCGACGACGAGATTAACTGCCGATTCCTAACTTCTACAACCTCTTCGGGCGCGGGAAACTATTATTGCTTGGTGGCGATCTTAATGCCAGATGCGGTGCATCAGGCTACAGAAGCACTGACCAAAGGGAAAGAAACCTGAAGCTGCTACTCGAAAAAGACAGACTACAGAGGGCCGGGCCAGATTTCCCGACCTTCTTAACACAACGTTCGCTAACAAAACCGGACATCGTGTTGACATCCAAAAACTTCCCCTTCAACATCGTCAATGAGCCCGGACCAGTGGTACCGAGCGACCATATCCCGATTCTCACCACTATCTCGCTTGCTCCAATACTCAAGCCCGTTCCACTTAGGAAAGGTTACGCGAAAGCTGACTGGGAGCTATATAGAGAGATACTCAGTACATACCAACCAACTGACTTGGGAGACGCTAACCTCGAAGAAATTGATGAGGAGATTAACAAGATCACCAATCTCCTCATTCAAGCCGTCGAGAGATGCGTTCCCAGAATCTCCTATAAAATGCGCCCACAACCTGAGTGGACGGACGAGATGAGAGAAATCGCCCGAGAACATAGAGAAATCTATGATGAGATCGGCATGATAGGAACCAATAGGGAAAGGACAGCCAGAATGAGGCATATAGGCGTGGAAATGAAAAACATTATAATTGAAAAACAAAGAATAATCTGTAATGACATCATTGGAAGGCTGGACAGGGAGATCAATCCTGTAAAGTTTTGGAATAACATCCGAAGAATTAGGGGATTGCCTCATAGACCCAGAATCCAAATCAAAGATGGAGATGACATCATAGAGGACCCAGAGTCTCTCAAAAGAAAATTTAGAGCACACTGGCAAGAGATTTTCGCTATATCACCTGAGTAAACCGACGACTTCGACCAGGACTTTGAAGACTAATTGCTCGACGACCTCGGCATAGGGATACATAGAACCCACCCGCATCCTCAAGAATCTCGGGAAAGAGTGATGGTTGACCACGGATGCCCAATAACTGTCGAAGAGACCTTGAACACCATAAGATCCTTCAAGCAGAGGGCCCCAGGCTGGTCTAAGATTACGAAAAACAACCTCGTAAATGCCCCAATGCAAATTATTCAGGGCTTAGCGAACACAATGACCGCTCCCCTAAATACAGGCTTCTTCCCTGACGGATACAAGAGGGCCAAAATCATCTTTATTCCGAAGAGAAACAAACTCCCGAACCAGGAGGCAAACTATCGCCCGATCTCTCTTCTTGAGATACAGGTAAAAATCTTCGAAAAAATTTTAGCAAACAAGCTACAAGCTCAACTGAGCGAGTTAGGAGCGCATAACCTCCAACAGCATGGGTTTCGCAAAAAAAGAGGGCAGATACACGGTCCTGGCGCTCCTAACTGAAAAAGTAGCATACTCCCAAGCGAACAGGTTCTATGTAAACATTGTGTTGAGGGACGTGCAAAAGGCCTTCGATAAAGTCTGGTTGGAAGGACTTCAAAACAAGATCCTGAACCTCTAACTAGACCCAATCACAGAAAGGATCCTCTGTGACTTCGTCATGGACAGAAGGGCATGTCTCATGATAGAAGGGTACAGAGGCCCCGAATTTGCATTAAAGGGGGGCGTTCCTCAAGGAAGCTGCCTGACTCCTCTGCTTTACTTGGTCTTCGCAATCGACCTCCTAACTCCGGTGCAAAAGGACACGATGTATCTGGAATTCGCAGATGACGTCACTCAAATTGTCCCATGCCCGGAGAGGAAAGCAAGGGCGCAGGCGGCTCGCACAATAGCGGAAATCAAAAACATCAGCCAATACGAGAGACGATGGAAAATCAGGACCAACAGAGACAAATTCAAAATTGTCCCGTTGAGACACGAGGTGACATGGCCCATCATCATAGATGGGAGGAGATACGGCTACTCTGCCAAAGGCACCGTCCTGGGCTTTAAAATCACCGACCATGGATACTCGAGACACCACATGGAGGGGTGGAACCTGGCAAAGGGGAGAAATCTCCAAGCTTTACAGGTTTAGAGATCTTAGCTCGGCCAACAGAAGGAAAATATATCTAATGTATGTTTAGGCTAAGCTGATCTACCCCGCAGTGGTCTCTCAAGCGGCTAATAAAACATCGATGAAAAGGCTCCAAAGTGTCCAGAACATTGCCTCTCTGTTAATCAATAAAGTAAGAAGGCGTGGTCATCTTAGGCAAAGTGATTTGCACAGGATGAAACGTTTGGAGCCCATTAATGTCGTCACCCAGAAACTGGGAAAAAATATTTGGTCCACTCTAACGAATGGTGTCATTCCAGAGCTACAGGGACCGGGCGGCAGGCTTAATATACCTGCAAGGCTACGGGCGAAAGTCTCACACGAAAGTCGATTCCCGAGCACAAAACTATGTACTCAAGAACTCATCACACCACTATACACATAGTAATAACACAATACAACATATTAAAAACGCTGCAATAAAATACACAAAAAATGAGAACAGCAATCAATACAACTTTCACTCAACAAGTAATAGAAGGAAAATTGTCGGCAAACAAAGCTAAAAAAGGCTTTAATTCTAAATATTTTCCATCAAAAATAAGAACAGCAAATCATAAGGAAGAAACAATAAGAAGAACACTAAAAAAACACACGAAGGAACATAAACAGAAGATAAAAAGCATAAGCCAACAACACTAATAAAGGCAAAATGAACAGAAAATAAAAAGCATAAACCAACAACACTAATAAAGGCAAAATGAACATAAAATAAAAATAAAGTGATGCCCTCCCTACTAGGGCAAAATACTACCTCCCCATCTTTAATTTTCACCTACTATATCTTCCACTATCCCAACTTCTACTAAAACTGAGTATATCATCCTTTCACTTTACTTTCTTGCAGATCCTCACTCCACTCATTACATCGGTAAAGGAGGCAAGAACATTTCAAAGCGCTCCGAAGATGATCGAAGAATAAGATCGAAAGCTCAACAATTTAGTTTGGTTTTTACCAAACACATTCATTTAAAAGAGAGATGAATACTGGACAAATAATCCACCATCTACAAGATGGAATAAAAATATAGTTAAAAGAAGAGAAAGTTGCCAAAGGAAATTAATTAAGGCAAAATACACAATGGTCTTCAACAAAATTTGCATTCAAGAAAGACTACTACCCATCTACACTAACATATATATATATATATATATATTCGGACACTTAAGTTTCCATCACAAAACTTACAGTAGCTTCAAACCAAATACTGATGCTAAGTAATGCATGATAAATTACTAAAAATAGAGGTACTTTAAGCTACACAGAGATCTTTCTGTACCCAAGACCACTCTTATGAAGGACTACAATGCGTTCACGATGATCTTGACTGATTTGTTTGTTTTTCCTCGCGAGAAAAAAGTTGACGGTATGACTTTCTTATAAGGAATGACTCAGCAGCTTTACACGATGACAAAAGGAACCTCACTTTTAGTTTAGGATATTCTAGATATTCGAGAACAAACGTATTTATACCTATTTATATGAATATATTGCAAATTTTTTCGTTGTCAAATATCACTATTGTCTTTATAAAGTTTTTCCTGTTCCCTATTTCGCTTTTCTGATCGTTGCATTCTATTGATTACATAAACTTCCACATGAGTTGTAAATTTCCTTAACCTGCATTAACTAAAAGTAAGTAAATTTGCATTTTTAACATTGTATTGTAAACTTTTAACTCTTGCAGCCCACTATATATATATATATATATATATATATATATATATATATATATATATATATATATATATATATATATATATATATATTGTTAGGAGAGCTTTAATAATAGTGTGTTTTTTGTTCATATGTCCGAAAATAACTACTTAATTAATTGGAATTCAGCAAAATTTATTTTTCGCTCAAATGACTCAATTAAAAGAAACCTTGTTGAATGTTCATGTATAAGCCAATTTAATAACTTTAACATTTTCCCTGGCCTTTTTAAAATTGATGCTGTTATGAAAAAACTCATTCTTAAAGAAATTAGTTTTGACTTATGTTCCTAATTTTTTTTGGGGGGGGCAATTTTCATTTTTATGGGTACCAGATTTGTCAATTTAATTATTGACCGCGTGTTGTGGTTAAAGTGATCTTTAGAGAGACGGGACGGAATGATGGTACATGCAGTGGCAAGAGAGATGAAACAACGTTTAATAGGGTAAGCTGTTTCATTGGGGCACCTTAGAGGAGCTGAGAAGATTCCTGAGTAACGTTGTGAGAGACAGGAAGTCAGTCTTACAACTCTACTCTTCAGGAAACTTCACCTTATTCTGAGAGAATGGTTTACTCTGCGTAGTTTGACATTACCTGCCGTGACTATCATAGATTCACAGCCTATATATCCATTTTACGGATGATGTTACACAAATTACAGTCCAGCTAATAGGGTCAGCTAAAATGGCATCATGGGTTACTGCCAATATATAAATAAATAGGAATAATAGTTAAAAAATGTGGACCAACAACAGGAAATATTTAAACATGCCCAAACCCAGAAGAAAATTAAGGGTAAAAGTGCACCTACAATAGCTATATTCTTGAGTCCAACTATCCTCCATTGTATACAAAACACAGTAACACAATAGAAGTAACCTCACTCTTTGAATCACAAGAAAACTTTAGAGATTTAACTATTACTTAAAAAAATAGCATACTCTATCTACCTCTAGTAAGGTCAGTGGTCCTATATCCTATAATCTCTCTAAAACATGCCTCTAAAATTACCAAAACTCCTAAACAAAGCAACATATTAAATCATTAGAAGAAGCCACTGGGACAAAATCATTAAACAAAACGGAACCCACTGGTAAATATGGACCTATATCAATTAATTACACCAAATTATGAGAATGCTACGCAAAGAAACTTGAAGGCTCCAGATCAAGACCCCAAACACAAGAAATAACACAAAATATCAATCCCTCGCAGTCTAAAAGCCCTGGCGACGAACGTGGTCTTCTATGCCTACTTGAAACATAAGTATGACAATGGAAAATAAATAAACTGTTAAACAAGGAATAAAATTGACTAAAAAATATCTAGTAGCATAAAATGTAATTGAATAAAAAAAAGTTTATACTTCAGATTCAAAGCGCACGGTAGATGGCGTTGTTAGTCGGCTACAATTTTGGGCTACAGCATATCTCTTATGACGTCAGACGGTAGGGTCAGATGTGACAATCACTGCGTTATATTTTTTTGTTGTTTTGGGGATTTGTAACTTTTAGTCTATTATTTACTAAATATCTGCGCCTCTGCTCGTTTATAGTTTTTTTCTAAGTTAGGTAAGGTTTCTTGATGTCTTTTATTGTTTTTTGTTTTGTTTTCGTATTTTGTGTTTATTGCGAACGCTAACAGCTTCTAACTGGCAACATCGTAGCTTATAAATAGGACCCGTTTTGCAAATGTTTTTCTTTCGTTATTGTGTTTTCGTGCTCTCCATGTGCTTCTTTGTTATTCGAATTCGGCTTTACTTTGTATGATCGCGAAAAACTTTTAGATTATTTAGAGGCGCATAAATTAATCAAGAAACCTATGAAAGTAAGAATTGTTTGTTATTAGGTTAGGTTTTTCTGCCAGTAAAAAGCTGTTGGGGAGAAAAAAACCCCCGGTAAATTCAAGGGGACTGCTCGTGGGGGAGATATCACTGCAGGGTGACCACCCTACGATGATCCTGAGTTTCAATCAATTGGGGGGGTCTGGTGGGCGCAGCCCCCCAGTATATACTCATATACCAAAAAATATTACGCCGATATTGTTCACAGCTGACGCTACCGTCTGACGTCATAAGAGATATGCTGTAGCCCAAAATTGTAGCTGACTAACAGCGCCATCTACCGTGCACACCGAATCTGAAGTGTTACCAAAAAAAAATCCCTCAGATTAGTTAAAGAAATGGAACCCCCAAATAATAAAATAAAGTTTCAAAATAGCCATTTTCTCTTAGCTTTTTATCGTTTCTTCTTCTTTCACAGATGCATTAATTAATACGGTAAGGTACACCAAAGGAGCTATCCCTAAACTTATTTTCTATAATAATTAATGTTATCCCTTAAAAGACATTTTCTATGGTCAGATCTTTTAGTGAGACCATAGAATTTATGGAAAATTATGAGGTGAAATGGTGGTGGTTATCAACTTATGGCGGAGAGGGTCTACAACCAATTATAAAGTCACTAGGAGTAAATATTTCAACTCGAGTCTTCAACGCAAGAATTCTTCCACCAAAATATTAGGGACAACATACGACAAGTTCTCAAGATTTCACACGCATCAAAACATCATTCAAACAACGGCCAAAAGCACTCACAAGAAGTTGAGCAGGTTCTATCCTGCCAGCTGAAAACTATAACTAAACCTATATAGAACAATAGTTAGACAACTCATTACATAGGCTCAAATCACACTCGCAGCTACGTGTCGCACAAGCCAAAGCGCATTCAGAAGTTTGGTCTGAAATGTGCATTTCGCTCTCCCATATACATACGAATGGCTACAATTCAACACATACACCTACACGCGTCTAATGCGTGAATTAGCCCGTCAAATGGACGATAGTCGTCGAAAACGACGTGTTTTTGTTTTGGTCAATGTTCTAAGCTCATGCAGTTATTGAGCTCTTGCAACATGCAGCATACAAGCTCTAAGCTTAGCCATCATTCTAACTACTGTACCACTTGCACCATGATGCATTAGATCTCAATGAGAGGAGCGGCGGATACCCCAAAGATAATAATCCAAGAGTTAATACTCAACCTGCTCAAAGAACTTTGGATCGAATGTGAATAGAAAGAACAGAAGAGGGATCCAGGTGGAAGAAAGCAGAAGAACGTGTAGTAGGAAAGGAAAATGTTGGGGAAAACTTTTAGAAGGATAAGGAAAATTTTAAAGATCGGTGGCTAGACACCGTTGGGTGGTATTATTGCGTATGTGGGTAGTGGTATTGGGTGCGACTTGGATAGCGGGAAGATGAAGGGTGGAAAGAGAGGGGGGTGTTTATAGATACGTGCTGTTCATGTTGTTGATAACTGATGTGTGGATCGGTAATGGATACGGGTGATCGAGGGCTGCGGGGTGTATAATGCCATCGCAGAATATTGTATTGCGCGTATATGTGTGTATGTGGGGACTCTTTCGAGTTTTCCCATCTGTCGTGTTAAACGGGTGTAGGTGTATGCGATAAGTAGTATTAGTTTGTTGTTTTTATGTAGTGTGGCCATTCGTGCGTACAAAGGATAGCGACATGAGCATATCAAAGCGGAGTTCTGAATGTACTGTGGTTCTCTTTGTCATGTATGACTCGCAGCTACGAGTGTGATTAGAGAGTATGTGAGGAGTGGTCTGACTATTCTTTTGTAGTTGTAGTTAACGACTGGGAGGATAGAATATGGACAATTTCTTGTTAACGATTTGTGCCTTTGCTTGTATGTTTTTTTTGTGTATATGGAATCTTAGGGCCTTGTCGAATGTTGCCTCTAGAATTTTTGTGTTATGTGTCTATGTGAGTATAGTTGTGTATGGGTAGTTTGGGTCTGATGTATCTGTAAATTTGCATATTCTACATGCAGTGATCGTTTGTTCCATAAAGTGTCACCTATGTCTTCTGAGGATTCTTAGCTATGATTCACTTAACCTCATAATCTGTCTTCTCGTGCTTAATTATTTGTATATGGCGTGCGATTCTGTTTGGACCCTGGCAGCAGATGAGAATGGTCTCCTCGTCGGAGTAGAGCAGTATGCACATATGTCTGCAGTTTTCGAGTGGGTGCTAGGTGTCGTTGGTGTACATTATGAAGAGTGTGTGAGACAGTATGCTATCCTGGGGTACTCCTGAGTGCGGTGTGAATGGGCGTGATGTTGTTTTATTGTATTTTATGTGACACCTACGGTCGGTAAGGTAATGAGAGAGAAGCATTCTGGTGTAGAGACGAAGCTCCGTGCTGTTGGCTAGTTTTTAACCAAGTCCTTAATGGAATATCTTATCGAAGGCCTTCTCGACGTCCTTGCTGATGGAGAGTGATTTTTATCTTAATTGTCGTGCTTTTGTATGATATCATGAACGATGGTCAGGGCCGCCAGAGTAGACCGTCCACTCCTGAAGCCATATTAACAGGGGAAGAACCACTCCCTTCCTCCAAAAAATTCCCGAGACGAATGTTGACCATACGCTCAAGTATCTTGCTTAGGTGCCCTAACAAGAGAATAGGCCTGTGTTGTTTGAGTGTCTGCAGTCTTTGTTTTTCTTGTGTAGTAGTAAGTTGTGTGAGATATTAAATGATTGTGGGAAGTGGCTAGAAGAGAGTGAAGCGTTGAATATGTGTTTAAGTGTAGAGAAGATGATTTCTGGGAGGTGGTGAATTATCGTGCCTGGAAGGCCGGAGTGGCCGGGGGCGAAGAAGAAGACCTGAAATATCCTGGGGTGCCCCTCACGGAGAAAAAGTAAATTATACTACGGGGATTCTTCTTCGACGGCAAGGACGTGGATCTCAAAGCTTTCGATGCTCCCGTTTGTAGGCCCCCAAAGGAAAAGGTGGAACGACCACTCGAAAGCATTCACCGTGCCACTACAAGTGAACCTACGAGTGACCATACTCGCCGAAGGGGATAGGAGGACTACTGATGGAGCGCCGATGTTCACCCCCTTCTCGTCAATATGTCCACCTGCAAGAAGATAAAAAGGAGACATAATAACACCAGAAATTGATAAATAAACTAAATTCGAATAAGCAAATAAATAACGATACTAAAGCTAAAAGTGATTAATAAAAAGTCAATAAAAAGCGATTAATAATACCCAGATACGATAACAGTGAATAATTGAATAAAGTAAATTAGTAATTTATGCGATTAAGTGCAGACACTAATTTACAAAAATGTTAAATAACGTAAAGTGAATAAATAACGATATTCAAGTGATTAAAATAAGTGACTGATAAAAAAAAGATATAATAATAGTGAATTATGAGTGTGTAAATAATAATATAAATTATAGACGTTTTAAAATAACAGAAAGTGAAGAACTATAAAGAGGTGATTAAATCAAGTGATTAATATTAACCAGATATAATTAAAATAAATAATAATGAATAAATGACTATATTAAATTACGAATACGTAAATAATAAAATAAGTAAAAGCGACTAAAATTAAAATAACAATTAAAATAAGTTCAAATAACAGTGATAAACTAAAGAACATATAGTAAAGTGAACTAATCTAAATCAAAGGTAAAGAAATATCAACTAATAAACACAAGTAATATTTAAACTACATAGAATAAAAATAATGGAAAGAATTAATATAACAAATATTCCATTTCATGTCGACCTGCCAACGGGAGGCGAAGATCAGGGCTAGTTTGATGGTCACTGCGGAAAATCCCCAACGGCGGAGTGAGCCGACGAACCTTTTGGTCAACGGTCATAAAAGGCGAACGAGGGTTGCAATCAGATCAATGGTTCAGTCGTCTCAATCTTTCAGGCCACTGAAGCAATGGTTGTTCTGAGGAAGATCGCAAGTTCTCTAAGAGTGCCGCAGGTTTCCACGCTGAACAATTCCACGCACAGTCGTCTCTTGACTCCCAAAGTGGCCCCAGAACTCCATTAAAAAAATAATACTCTAAAAATTATTCCTAAAAAAATTGAAAAAAATAAGGCAATATGTTTATACAGGGTGCGGCAGAACCGATTAAGCAGTTTTGAGGAGTCGATGCTCGGGGGGAGGAGGGAGGAGGGAGGTGCGCGTGGTTTCGCTCTGTTTCGTAGACATCCCCATTTTAGTAGCAAACATGGTGTAGATGGGACCACGCGGCTTTGCCGGGCGCGCGTATTTTGAGAACAATCAATCTGTGATTGCGACGCAAAGAGCTTTTCGGCGGCGGTTCAATATTCCGCGCAATGATGCCGTTCCTTAAGCGAACACTAAGAAGGGGATACACATGGCCAACGAGGGTTCATCAGAACACCAGAAAATGTGGAGATGGTGAGAGCAGCGATCGTGCAGTCGCTAAGACGTTCTGCTCGAAGGCATGCTGTGGCTTTGGGAATATCCCACCGCAGTTTGAGGAGGATTCTGCATATGGATTTGAATTTCCATCCCTACAAAATAATGATGAGGGATTGGGGGACGTGTGGTTCCGGCAGGATGGGGCTACACCTCACGCAGCCCGAAATTCACTCAATGTTTTAACACGAATGTTTCCCGGACGTCTGGTGTCTTTGAGGGGTGATTTAGGGTGGCCGGCGCGGTCACCTGATTTGAGACTTTGTGACTTCTTTCTTTGGGGATATCTGAAAGAAAAGGTGTTTAAACGTCGCCATCACACCCTACCACAGCTAAGGGAGTGGATTATTGAAGAAGTTAACGTCATACCCAGCAGTATGTGCGAACGTGCTGTACGAAACTTCAGAGATGGTATGTACTGCTAACCTCGAGTATAATAACATTTCTTCTCTATATACCCCCCTTACTTTTTTATAACTCCTTAAGACTGCTCAATCGGTTCTGCCGCACCCTGTATAACTAATCCTAAAAAAAAATTCATTTATTTTATCAAAAGAATTAGAAATGTATAGAATTAACAATCTGACTGCCTGATACTCCGGAGCATCTACTGACTTCTTACTCATTCTTGTTACTTTTCCTTCTCTGCCGAATTTTCCCACCACTTTTCACCACTATTACTATTTTTTTTTACATATGTGTATGTATTAAATTTTAAATATTTATACAAACTTATTGTATTTCTCTCTCCATAAATCGCTAAAGATCATTAATGAAGAGAACAAGAAGCATGAAATAAGTTTTCTGAAGACAATTTCTACGTCACCGCTCTGTTGAAAATAAAATACGAAGAAGTGAAGACTGTAGTTACTCGTATTATGATCCCTACATGAAGAGAACGCTTGATCTTCCTGGCCCAAACAAAATTAAGTCAGAAGCATCCTGATATTCAACGAAGATCAAATTGGACACTAGTGGCGTCACCTCTACTGTTGACCCCGCATATCATTACAAACTCATCAGTTCGAGTTTACCTCGAAGAAAGCAGCAAATTGGAACTGAAATTACCGTGCCTACTCATTCCATAACTCTTCACTCAACTGAAATTGCGTGTTCTTCCGACCTTGTCTGCATGTAGATCTCCCTTTATTAGGATGTTGGGCAGCTTCTAAATTTTGCAAGCCTTTCCGGCATGCAACAAGAAAACTCTTATATTAATCAAGCAATAGGACCCGTCTATTCTAAAGTGAACAATATTTAATTTTCTGTAACCTGGGGCTCTGCCAATTTGAGATTATTTATTTTAGTTGGTATTTTAAATTATATTTTCTTTAACTCATATTAAAGAAAATTAGTTTAGTGGCTAACTATATTATAAAATACAAAAAGAAATTACCACACGAGATATTTATTATTCATGGCCTTTTATTCGGCAATAGGGACACACATGGTTGAGGTGAGTGATGGATAAAAAAATCCTCGGAAACCAATTAGACAACTTTCACCGAGCTTGGCAAGATATTTTAGAATAATTTTGAATAAGACGGACGCACGCGTTTTAGGCTACCAAATCCTGTAATACTTCTTCGCATCGTGTTCTAAAACTACAGGGCCGATTTTAAGCCTATTGGCCAATTTGATCAAATTGAGCCCTGCGACTTAAGGGGGGCCCGTGCAAGATTAACTGACACCACAATAAATCAGAGCACTGGTGGAGAGGCAGTTATTGAAACAACTAAAATCGTGGATGGCTATCTGTTGGCCGGAGAACTTGAACCTGATTCTAACGAAATTCGAAACCAGTATTTTTTTTTCCATTTCTTTCAAATGATATAATTGCCAAAGTCCTCCCAAGGTTAGCCCGATAATTATTTTGTTTTGGCAATAACATCATAACTTTTCGGCTGATACTCTGCTAGACTTGACTAGGCTATAATATGCTGTACTCTGCTAGGCAACCCTAGAATAGGCTATGCTAGGATATTATAGGCCAGGCTATAATATGCTAAGCTATGCCAAGATATAATGTACAAGGATAAAATATACTATGCTAATTTAGGCTATAATATGCTATGATAGGAAGCATATAGTACATATGTTAAGATAGACAATAATAAGCTATGCTTAACTAGAGTATTGTAGCAGTATAAGGTCGAAGGCGACCACGTGCCATTCTGTAGCCACATGGTCCCGAGATCACCGCGTGGAGTTTGGATACCTGACTGAGACAGGTCGAGAGTGTAGCCTACGCCGTTATCACGCGCCCCAGCTATATTTGCCTAGGGACCGATTTCATCGTCTCCCACGGCCACCTTTCAGCCAACATTCTTGCCTTCCCTCATAAGATCGAAGTCCGTTGAACATTCCAATCCAACGTTATCACAATCCCCTCCCCCCTGAAAGAGTCGACGACTTTTCCTCTAAATCGCACGTGTGTGTGGAGGGCCGCCAAAGCCACCAAAGGCCACCTCACCAGACGTCTATATAATCCTTCGACTCAGTTTAATAAGCAGCACTAATAGACTTTCCACCTACTACGGCGAACGAGCTGAAGGAGTCTCGTCTCCCCCTAATCGACGATTTCGATTCGAGGACGAAGGCTAAATCGACATCCGTGAATTTGCCATAGTTAATCGGCGAGTATCTGAAGAGGATTCCCGTCTCCGAAGGCTATCTACTAATAATCCCTCATCTGAAGCGAGAGGTAACCCGAATTTTTCCTTCGCAGTCAAGTATCTGACGAGGATTCCCATCTCCGAAGGACATCTACTAGTGCTCCCTCATCTGAAGTGAGAGGTAACCCGACTTCCCCCTTCGCATTCATTGTATCCCAACTGGCCTCTTTTCTGCAACGAGCACGTAAGCAATTGTAACCGTAGCTGCCTGCAGATTGATCTAGAATCTACCTTACCCAACCAATCCATTCTTTATGTGTGCGCCCCGGCTTGAAATCCCCCTCTAAATCATCGACCTGAATCCGACCTCCTTAATCCCCTAATTAACCCACGTGTATCTCGCCTAGACATTTAACTCCGTCTGTGAGACCATTCCCTTTAAATCCAATATTTGTGTATATTTAAATATTATTTTGTTGTTAGTAAATATATATTTTCGTCATTGTCTTTCTTTTGCAATCCCAATGCGTACCAGCTACCTGTTAATCTTTGGCCAACTTGCACTCTGAAATATTGGTTTTAAAAAGGACCCCGCAAATTAATAATACCCCTCCTCCCCACTGGACTCATAACAATTTCCCCATTCACTAACGCTATTCAACCAACTTTGGCCCAAAGCCGCAAAAGTACCTACGTATATATATATATATATATATATATATATATATATATATATATATATATATATATATATATATATATATATATATATATATGGAGAGAGAGAGAGTGTGTGTGTCTGGCCCTTCCACGATAGGTATGGTAGTCTAGGCTAGGCAATACTATACTATACTATACGTCCTTACAACTTTGAAAACTTTCAATAATTCCTGGAGTAACCTTGGGAGGACCTTGGCAATAATATCATTCGAAAGAGAATGTAAACACCTTAATGGTTTCAAATTTCGTTAGAATCGGCCGAATAGTTATGATGTTATTGCACCCCCCCCCCCCACACCCAAAACTAATTCCCTGGCTAACCTTGGGTGACTTTGGCAATTATATTATTTGAAAGGGAATGTAGCACAATATAAGAGTTTCAACTTTCGTTAGAGTCAGCCGAATAGTTATGATGTTATTGACCCAAAAAATAATTCCCGGGCTAACCTTAGGCGAATCTTAGCAATTATACCATTCGAAAGAGAATGTAAAACAACATAATGGGTTTAAATTTTCTTAGAATCGGCCGAATAGTTATGATGTTATTGCCAAAACAAAATAATTACCTGGCTAACCTTGGGAGGACTTTGGCAATTATATCATTCGAAATATAATGTAAAACAACATAAGGGTTTCAAATTTCGTTAGAATGATCGGAATAGTTATGATGTTATTGCCAAATAAAAATAATTCCCTGGATAACATGGTGGACTTTACCAATTGTATCATTCGAAAGAGAATGTAAAACAACATAAGGGTTTCAAATTTCGTTAGAATTGGCTGAATTGTTACAATGTTATGAAAAAAAGAAGCAAAACGTGGACCGACAGAGAGTAGCTTTAGTCATAGCATAGCCTACCATAGTATGGCCTACTCTAGCATCGGATAGCCTAGTCTAGGCTAGCCTAGCTTATTAAAACCAAGTTTAGCATATGGTTCCCTATAATAGTAGAAATTACCATACCATAGTCTAGCGTAGCAAGCATAGTATAGCCTAGCCTTACATAGTATAGTTTAGCCTGGCATAGTATGACTTAGCCTAGACTAATATAGCCTAGCCTAGCAGAGAATGTATAGTATGGCCTATCTTAGCCTAGAAACCATAGTAGAGCATAGCCTAACATAACCTAGTACAGCATAGTATATATAAGATAGTAAAGCTTAGCATAGTATAGCTTATCATAGTATAGCCTATAATAGTACAGTATAGCATAGCCTAATCTAGTATAGTTTAGAATAGTTTAACGTAGTAGCCTAACCTATCCTTGTATAGCCTTGCAAAGCATAGTATAGTATAGCCAATCTACCATAGCCTACCTTACCCTAAGCATAGTATAAATTAGTCTAGCATACTATAGCCTAGCTTAGCATAGTATATCCTATCCTATTCTAGCATGGTATATCTCGGCATAGCACACCCAACAATAGTCTAGACTATGCTAGCTTAACATACGAGGAGCGGTCAATAAGTTTTGCAATTCGGATATAAGGAAACGAGATATGAGGAAAAGTGTTTTATTATTTTTCAATATAACTACCCTAGACTTCAATGCACTTGCGCCACTTGTTCCTGAGGCTTCAAATTCCCGACAACCAGAAATCTCCCGACTGCTGTTCAATCCACTCCTGGACGGCGAGCTGGACATCTTCATCGTCACCCAGCCGGCGTCCACGCAGTGCAACCTTGAGCTGGCGGAATAAAAAGTAGTCGCTAGGGGACAGATCTGGACTGTAAGGGAGGGGGGTTGAGCTCCTTGAATGCGCACTCGCGAAGGAAAGCTTGTGGAACTCTGGCCTTGGGAACAGGGGCATTGTGGTGGAGGAGCAGGACACCGCGTGTCAACTTGCCGCACCGCTTCTGACGAATGCACTTCTTCAACCCAGCCAGTTCCTCGGCGTAATATTGACCTGTGATGGTCCTTCCACGAGGCGCATAGTCCACCATCAACACTCCCTCAGAATCCCAGAAGATGGTGGCCATGATCTTCCCGGCTCAAGTTTGGGTCCGGAACTTGATGGGGGTTGGAGAGCCCCTGTGCTTCCAGGCCATGCTTTCGAGCTTGGTCTTGAGATCCCAGTGATGGACCCATGTTTCATCACCTGTCACTATGCGTGACTTGAATCCCGCCGAGTCTTGGTTGTACAGGAGCAGCAGCTCCTCCGAACTTTGACGACGTTGAAGTCGATCATGGGGAGTGAAGTTTTTAGGGACCCAACGGGCAGAGACCTTAGTCATGTCCAAATTGTCGTGGATGATGTTGATAACACTTCCATGTGATATTCCAAGTTCTCACTCGATTTCTTCGACCTTCACCCGTCGATTTTCGAGGATCATCCTCTCTACACGGGCCACATTGTCCTCGTTGGTCACGTCTGACGGACGTCCTGGACGAGGGTCATCTTCAAGGGACTCGCGACCATGGTGGAACTTCATATTCCAGCGAGCAATGGTTGCATAAGAAGGGGCAGTGTCGGTGTACACTGCAACCATGCGTTCATGGATCTCTTTTGCATTCTTGCCTTCCTTGGTCAAGAATTTGATCACTGTGCGGTGCTCAACCTTCTCCATTGTTGAAAAAATTGTGACTGACGATCTGCGATCAGCTACTGCTTCTTAAATAGACGAGGCAGGCGCGTGCGGATGCAGGTCCTGACTTGTAATAACTTGTCCTAACACCCCCACAAACCGCCATCCCCCTTCCTCTGTTTTGCCCTACCGATTCGCAAAACTTATTGATTACCTCTCGCATGTGGTATTCATAATAAAGCGTCAATACCTTTTCTAGGCTTCATTCAACTAAAAAAACATCAAGAGAAACAATATAATTAAACATACCCATTCTAATCAGGTTAAGTAAGCAAAGTAATGTAGTGTAACCCGTTAGGCAATTATACATATAAGGTTACATGAAGCTTAGATCACCACATTCTCCCCTCCTTTGAAGAATCATTGTTCTATATAGCGAAGAGGCTTGTGGCGGTCCCGCGTAAATCAGCGCAGTTGTTCCCGGCCAGCATGCGCAGGAGTGGAGGGTTCATCCCTAGGTTAGAGATTAGCTGGAGCACCAGACCGTTCCCGCGTAGATTGGCGCAGTTGTTCCGGGCCAGCATGCGCAGTGGGTGGAGGGTTCATCCCTACGTTGAAGATTAGCTCGAGCACCAGATACCCGGGCTGGAAGAGAATCCACCTTCATATCTCCTTCATTGATGAATATATTCTGATCACCTGCAGCATTGGAATAATTCAACTCAGATATATCGACAGTAAGTACCGGAAGAATCTCCACCAAACCAGTCTCTGTAGAAGGATCGACGTTGAGATCCTCTTGCCTCTCATATAATGATACGTTACCAGTCGGAGCCAAGTCATGCACTAATATCGTTGATTCGCGTCCATCGGCAAATCTTCACTGAACGTATTGTGGGTTTGCCTCGAACAACTGAACCTCATCAAGGAGGGGTTCATATTTACTGGCGCCACCGTGACGTCGTAGTAAGACAGGTCTTGGAACAGATAACCAAGTTGGCAACGAATGGCGACTGGGAGATCGACGCTGGTACGAGAAGAGTCTCTCATTTGGCGTAGCATTGGTGGCTGTGCAGAGCAGAGATCTAATAGAATGAAGGGCTTCGGCATCACTGTTTCCCATTGAAATTCTTGAAGGTTCTTGGATGCCAGAGCAAGAGTTATGTGCTTCCAGATTAAAGCATTATACTTCTCACACTGCCCATTCCCTCGAGGATTATAAGGTGTCGTTCGACTAGTGGCGATGCCTAGATTATGCAAGAATTCACGTAGATCCTTGGCCATAAACGAGGATCCGCGATCAGAATGCAGGTAGGAAGACATACCAATGATCGCAAAAATCTGATTTAGACAATGGATTATAGTACTAGTAGTCATGTTCTGAGAGGCAAATGCAAACGGAAAACGAAAATACTCATCCACCACCGTGAGCATATAGCGGTTTCTGGAGTTCGAGGGTAGAGGCCCCTTGAAGCCCAAACCAAGACGTTCAAAGGGCTGCGTGGCCTTTATAAGGGGAGTTTGGTGCGGTTTGTAGAACTGAAGCTTCAATCCGGCACACTGAGGGCATTCATAGCACACCCTCCTCACATCTTCCATGGAATATGGAAGATTTCTCACTCTGACAAGTAGCTCCACAGTGAACACGCGAGGGAGTGTCTGCAGGAATGTTGTATTTACCAGGACGGTACACGATGTCATAATTGTAGCACCTCAACTTGATCCTCCATCGTTGGATTTGATCATTCTTGATTTTTCCAAGCCGATTCGTATGGAACATAAAGCTGACAGCCTGTTGGTCCGTAGCTAAGGTGAAACGTCCTCGTGTCAAGTAATGAGACCACCTCTTTATAGATTCCACAATTGCACATGCCTCCTTTTCTACTGCCGATTGTTTGCGTTCAGTAGGTGTGAGAGTAACAGCAATGGCTGTATCGGAGGCATCAGTCTCAACTACCAAAGGAATAGTTTCATCAATCGAGTGCACAACAGCCTCCCCAATCTCTTCTTTGAGATCATAGGTGGCTTTCAGGGCCTCTGGACTCAGAATAAAAGTGTCAATGGCAACAAGAGGCCTGATCTTGTCAGAGAATCGGGAAACCCACTGCAAATAATAGGAAAACATACCAATAACACGGCGTAAGGAAGTACGGTCTTTAGGGATCGGTAATTCCTTTAATGGACGTAAACGTTCAGAATCTGGTTTGAGAGAGCTGTGGATTATTGTGTAACCAAGAAAATCTATTGATTTTTTTGAAATGACAGACTTAGTCTCGTTGAAGGTAAAGTTGTGGAACCGGGCAGCCTCTTGAAATTTCGCCAAGTTCTCATCGTGCTCCAGCTGGGTTTTTCCTGCCACGACAATATTGTCCACATAAGCATAAGTTCCATGCAGATCGTGTTGCTTGATGATGTTGTCAATAGTCCTTTGGAAGCAAGCAACGCGGTTCGTAACCCCGAATGGCACTCTGCGAAATTAATATAGCTTGCCATTCGCTTCAAACGCAGTATATGGCTTGTCCTCTTCCAGTATAGGTATCTGGTGATAAGCACTTTCCAGGTCCAGTGAACTATAGTACTTGTAATGTGACAGTTCCGTGACACGGTCGTCTATTCTTGGAAGAGGGTACGCATCCAAACGAGTGAATCTATTAATGGTCTGTCCATAGTCAACAACTAATCTCATTCGGTGGCACTCATTCGACACAACAAGAACTTGCGCCCTTCATGGAGATGCTCTCTCCTCAATAACACTATAATGTAGCATATTGTTAATTTCAGACCTTATGAACTTCTTATCATCATCCCCAAACATCCGAGATTTTGTTGCAACAGGTTTGCAATGAGGAGCAAGACTTGAAAAGAGACGAGGTGTATCCACCAAAGCAGACAGTACACTGCAAGTGGCAGGGTTGGAAATATTTAGATCTTTCTTGGATCCGCCAAAGTCTACAGTAACACTAGAATGCTGGCTCATAAAGTCTTGACCAAGAATGACATCACAGCACAAGTCTGGCAGCACAGAAAGCCTTATATTGTAGTAGCACTCACCCTTCAAATTGATGTCAAACGTACAGCGTCCCTTCGCAGCAGACGTGAGTGATGGAGAGGCCATAGATACGCTTCCAGTCGCTGGAACAACCTTCAACTTGTGCTTCTTGGCATAGCTATGTGAGATGAAAGATTCAGAGCTATCTGCCTCGATAAGAGTGGTCGCTTCATTATTACCAACCAAAACATACACAGTAGCTCGCCGTAGTAGTCCCAGGGTAGAAGCAGAGATTACGGCCAGTGTAGAAGACTGAGTGGATGCAGAAGTAGAAAATGTAGTAGACCGGCACACCTTAGCAAAGTGCCCCTGCTTATTATATTTATGGCAAGTGATGTTTCTTGCAGGACACTGTCCACGATTGTGACGGGGGCCACCACAGAAATAGCATCGGGACTTTAAAATGGCAGCAGCACAGGTCCATTCAGCAGAATAAGCAGTTTCAGATGTTGCAGCAGCACAGGCCCCATCATCGGTGCGAGCAAGCTCGGATGTCGCAGCAGCACTTACACCAGAGACAGTATAACGAGAATAAGACTCTGAGGTCTTCTGAGCAACATCGAGTGCCCTGGCTTGATCAACAGCCGTACATAGGTCCAAAGTTTTGTTTTCAACCAATCGTTGCCTGATTGTATGAGAAAGCAAGCCATTGAAGAAAGAATCCTATATGTAATCATCCCGATCCTGTGAAGCAGTAGCAGCCTTAAAGTTAAAATCCTTTGTTCAGCATCTGAAGCTCATGTAGATACTCATCTATTGCCTCCTCTTCATGATGCCTACGAGTAGCCAATAAATGTCTCGTTAACACTTCATTTTTGGGTTTGACATAAAGGTCTTTGAGAAGATCTATAGCTGAATCATAGGTAGTACACTCTGCAATGTAACCATATACGGTTGGAGAGACCAAATTGATCAATGTATCCAGCTTGTTAGGATTAAGGCTTGCGGTGGATTCCAGGAATGCAGAGAAAGTACGATTCCAGTGATTCCATTCTCGTGTAGCAGTAGGCGAGTTGGGAGATTCCAGGCGTTCAGGTCTCAGGAATTTATCCATCTTTAGATCAAACGCAGCTTGTTTTTATTTTTATGAAGCTATGATAGGGCTCCCATTATTTTTTTAAAGCACCAGTATGACCTTTGGATCGGCACTGGCGAGTTTGTTATTTGAATAAATTGTGGTAATCATAATAAAGCGTCAATACCTTTCTCTAAGCTTTATTCAACTAACGAAACATCAATCAGTCTGAAAATGAAAGAGAAACAATATAAGTAAACATACCCATTCTAATCAGGTTAAGTAAACAAAGTAATGTAGTGTAACCCATTACGCAATTAAACATATTAGGTTACATGAAACTTAGATCACCACAGAATAGTACACTATAATCTAGCTTAGTCTAGCGTATTATAGTTCAGCATAGCCTTGCAATGAATAGCATACACTTGTATAGCCCAGCCTAGTATATGATAGCATAGAATGGCCTAGAATTGCATAGTATACCATAGAGTAGTCTATTATACCCTAGCCTAGTATAGACTTGCATATATAGTCTCTCATAGTATATATTAAAATAACCTAGCTTAGTAGAGTATACTTGAGCCTATCACAGTGTACCCTAGCCTAGCTTATCAAAGTATAGCCTGGCCTGCCTAGCAGAGTATAACCTAGTCTAGCTTAGCGCAGCCTACAAATGTATATTAAAATTTAGTCTAGCCTAGCATAGCTTAGTTTACCCTAGTCTAGTTTAGCCTAGCTTAGCCTAATTCACTGAGCCTAGCCTAGTATATTCTATCCTATCCTAGTTAGCATATTCTAGCCTAGACTAGGATAGCCTAGTATAGTATATCATAGCCTACCTTACCCTACCCTACCCTACCCTAGCCTAGTTAGTATAGTATAGTATATCATAGTATTGCCTAGCCTAGTCTAGATTATTTCATCTTAGCCTAGGGTTGCATAGCATGCATAACATAGCCTACCCTACCCTAGCAAAGCCTCGCTTATCTTAGCCTGGTATAGCAAAGACTAGCCTAGTGTAGCATAACTTAGTATATCATAGCCTAACCTAGCATACCATAGCGTAGCCTAGCCTAGTATAGCCTTACATGCCCTGCCTAATCTAGTATAGCTTAGCCTAGCCTAACATAACCTAGCCTAGCATTAACTATCCTAGACATGTATAGTCTATACTATACTATTATATCCTAGTCAAGCATATGTAGTAACATATGTACTCTATGCTATCCTATCATAGCATATTATAGCCTAAATTAGCATAGTATATTTTATCATTGTACATTATATCTTAGCATAGCTTAGCATAGTATAGCCTAGCCTCTAATATCCTAGCATATTCTAGGGTTGTCTAGCAGAGTATAGCAATTATAGCCTAGTCTATTCTAACAGAGTATCGGCGGAAAGGTTATGATGTTATTACCAAAAGAAAATAATTCTCGGGCTTACCTTGATAGGACTTTGGCAATTATATCATTTGGAAGATAATGTAAAACAACATAATGGTTTCAAATTTCTCTAGAATCGGCCAAATAGTTACAATGTTATTAAAAAAAACAAACACAAAAGCAAAACGGACACCGACCGACATAGTGAGATGTAGAGTCACTGGAGACCTGACTCGCAGGCAACTAAAAAATAGTTTAAATCGTATCTCGGCTATAAACTTGGTGGACAATATAGTTTTTCTCTGTATGTGATCACTGAGCAGTCTAGGTAAAACAGTCGAAATACAAAAGGACAAATTCGGGAAGCGAAAGTACAATCGAGAGCCTGTTATCCAGGGTTTGTGGGTTTTCGGCAGGCTTGAACGTGAATCGAAAAGATTTGGGTGCCGGTACCCGATAGAAATAGTGAAACTTTGATCAAAGTAATTAGTGAGTGGGTCTTACGAATGTTTTTTTCGTTGTTTTGTAGTGAAAGTAATTCTACACTGAAGGTAGTCTGTAGCTATTTATTCGGCGCGAAAAGCACTATTTTTCGAGTTATTAGCACTTGAAACTAATATTTTTCTAGCAACGATATAGAAAGGTATGGGTAGTGGGTTATCTTAATATAGTTAGTTTTGGTAATTCAACAGATTAAAGCCTCTCAAAAATCGACAACGGAGCGTGTTGCTAACACGATTAAATAACTTACTACCTTCTAACCTTCTAAATCGTAGCCCGAAAAGTAAAAATTAACTAATATTAATATTAAAACACACACGCGAGCTTAACTGAGGCTATCTCATGACATTTATAATTGGCGTGTGGATGAATTCTTGCCTTGCAAACTCGGGTTGAAATATTGACTTTTCGTGACTTTATAATGGGTGATAGACACTCCGCCATCAAAATATTATTATTCCTAGGACGCAATTATAACGATACGAAGAAGTATTACGGGATTTGATATCCTAAATGCGTGCACCCGTCTTATTCAAAATTCCCGTTGGCAGTACCTCCCAACTCTTTCCGTCCTTTGTCCACCACAGGAAATATGAATAAATTGAACAAAATGGCTCCACCTGAATTTATTGAATATAAGAGATTGCGGCGTCAAAAAACTGGAGTCAATCTTGCTAATCCGCACCCAAACTGAACCTAATTTTGCGCAGTCTTGTTATTTATGATCAGAAATGTACATCAATTGACAATAGTAAATATGGCAGTGTTTAGATGCAGGTTATTCTTCTAAAACTTTGAAGAAACAATCGCTCTGCACCAACCGCTCAGATGGCAGCGGCTAACTCCATGTAGGCAGCTGGAACTGGTTCCAGAGAGGTATAATTTTGCACCGGTTGTCCCCAAATTGAGTGCGTATTTTGATGAAATTGAAAACTTTTAGGAAAAGTTCTTGTTGAAATACGTTCATCATGTTCAAAGTGTCTGCACAAAATTGTGGAGTTCCATGTACAGGGTGTCCCAAAGTTTTAATTTGTTTTTCAATCCTTTTCATAATCTCTGTTTAATGGATATTAAAAAGAAAAAAAAATCTTTACTTTTCCGGCTCAATTATGATCACAAAAAGAGAAGAAAAATTCATCAAAAACAAAAGAAAAGAAAAAGATATACAATCTTTTTCATGGCATTTAAATTGATAACGTGACTCTCCTTTTTACTCCTTTTTATTTTTGTAAATTTGCTTGAATACAAAAAACGCAACAAAAATGAAAACTGCAGAACGATCACAAAGTAAAATAATCAAAGAACATGTACAGTCACTGCTAAATGTTTGACGACTTATATATATATATATATATATATATATATATATATATATATATATATATATATATATATATATATATATATATATATATATATATATATATATATATATATATATATATATATATTTATTTTTGAATTCGTTTTTCAAATTTACATGGTATGAATAATTATTATAATATTTACATTAGTGTAGGTTTATTAAAATGTTGGCATTTAAAAAATAATAAGAAAAAAATGGATTCCTTCGCTGTATCCAAAATCACGCTATTGCCCTGTTCCTGTAGGAGGTGAGTTTCAGTCCTTAGAGCTTTGCTATTCGATCAAAAGAGTAAGAGGATGACAAATATGGGTCAAATGAATGATATTGTGTAATTATAATCTACTTCTTAATATTTTTGTAAAAAGAAATGTTTGAATCTCTCAAATCTGAAGAAGTCTTCTGGACGCCAAGAGATTCAAATGAATACCAAGATCGCCTCCTAGTAAGGTCACAGCTCAAGGATCGGACTACCTGCAGTGCCAAACTTGCTAACGATTTGAAATAAGGAGGTTCGAAAGCTTCAGCGTTCATGGTGAGGCGGAGACTTTCCGACAAACGTTTCAATTCGAGATCGGTTTCCTTTTGTAGGAAATATAAAGAATGGACTTTTGAAGACTGGGGCAAAGTAGTATTCTCTGATGAAGCTCCACTCTGCTTTTGGGGGGCTCCTGAAAGTTCGCTCGTTAGGAAGGGGGAAGGGGAGTGCTTTCTCGAGTCATGTATCGTCCCAACTTTCAAGCATCTGGACACTCTCAATGTCTGGAGCATTAGCAATGTTGTCCAACAACACTCGCATGGACACAAAAAGGTACCAAAAGGTGCTTCATCAGCTACTTTTCCCAACAGCTCAGGACCAATTTGGGGATGATAACTGTATTTTTCAAGCATGATGGTGCATCTTATCACATAGCAAAAGCAATAACAAACTTTTTGGCTTAAAAAAAGCATTGAACTTCTGGGACCTTGGACAGGGAATTCGCCAGATTCGAACCAAATACAGGAATTATGGTCGACAATCAAAAGCCATTCAATTGTGAATAGTTGCGGTGCTTATTGAACAAAAATGGAGCAATATCAATTAAGATATCATCACAAATTTCAGCATCGGCAAGATAAAACGAATTGAAGCAGTCGTGAATAACAAGGGATGCCATTATAAATAATGAGTGCCGCATCAATCCAATGTATTTACTAATAAAATGGTTTTGATCTCTATTTCTTTATATTTTATGTTCAACTTATAATACAGGGTGCGGCAGAACCGATTGAGCAGGCTTAAGGAATTATAAAAAAGTAAGGGGGGGTATATATGTAGAGAAGAAATGTTATTATAGTTGAGGTTAGCAATACATACCATTTATAATCCCTAGGTTCTGAAAATAATGTCATTAAGATGGCGGCCGTTAACAGCACACACTGTTGGAGTCAATCTCTGAAGTTTCGTACAGCATGTTCGCACCTACGTACTGTGGGGTATAGCGTTAACTTCTTTAATAATCCGCTCCCTTAGCTGTGGTAGGGTGTGAGGGCGACGTTTCAACACCTTTTCTTTCAGATATCCCCAAAGAAAGAAGTCACAAATGCTCAAATCAGGTGACCGCGCAGCAGACCACCCTAAATCACCCCCCAGAGACACCAGACGCCCGGGAAACATTCGTCTCAAAACATTGAGGGAATTTTGGACTGTGTGAGCTGTAGCCCCATCCTGCTGGAACCACACGTCTCCCAACCACTCATCTTCAACAATCTCCTCCATTCTGGGCTGCAGAAAATTGTGCAACATTGAGACATAACGTTCGGAATTCAAGGTCACGGTTATTCCTTCCTCCTCAAAGATGTACGGGCCTATCACGCCAAATTGTGATATGGCACACCACACCGTTAGTTTAGGGAAATGTAGCGGTATTTCCTGGATAATTCGGGGGTTATTTTCAGCCCAGTAACGGAAATTTCGCTTATTCACAGCCCCACAGAGGTGAAAATGTGCCTCGTCGCTACTGAAGAAAGCTGCCTCGGTAGCGATCTGTGCAAGCATGTTTTCACACAGATTTTGGCGATTGGCAAAGTCTGCTTGATTTGTTTCTTGAGCCATCATAATGTTCAACTGAGGAACGGCATCGTTGCGCGGAATATTGAACCGTCGCCGAAAAGCTCTTTGCGTCGCAATCACAGATTGATTGTTCTAAAAATACGCGCGCATGGCAAAGCCGCGATGTGCTTCCGTCTACACCATGTTTGCTACTGAAATGGGGATTTCTATGGAGCAGAGCGAAACCACACGCACCTCCCTCCCCCCTCCTCCCCCCAAGCATTTACTCCTCAAAACTGCTTAATCGCTTCTGCCGCACCCTGTGCAAACGTACTAAAACAAAATGCAACATTTAATTAGTTCTATGAATTTTCTTATATGAAAAAATATGGTAGTCTCAAAACTTTTGTCCATGACTGTACGAGCTAAAAACGATAATAGACAAATTAAGATCGAGTGTTATTATCGAAATTTAAAATTAGTAAGTAAAGATCTTAAACGTAGCAGTTTTTACAGATTTCAAGTAAACCCGACTTTGCCCGCCTGCACGAACGACTTGTGTGGCTGAAGAGGTGTTAGGAATAGTACATCCACAGCAGTGGCACGAAAGCCTCTACGCGGTAGCGATAGCGACTGACACGCACCGACTCAGGAAGCCTTTCACGATAGAAAGTGGCGAAGAGTGAAGGGGTGAGTTTCGAGGTCCGCATGTTTCCTCGTGACACACTTAACCTTGACCACTTCTTGGGCGGCCAACTTTTCGGTGATGACTTGTAAGGAGTCGTCCACGAGTTCACTCTCATAAACCACCCCTTTCACAAAGTTCATGATAGACTGTGTCACATGTACAGATGAGTCCTCGAGTGTCCGAAGAGCACTAATATGGGCTGTCTGGACAAGGTTTGCCGAATTCGCCAGATGTTCCCTCCTGAAAAACGAGTGACCATCGTCTTTCTACCAATTACTCTAACTGAAGCTAGTCTTTGACAAACTGACATTAGTGGACCAGGAAGCGTTTGAAGCGTGCAGACTCTAAAAGGCCGAGTAATCTCTGAATGAAGGGCCTCGGCAACTTTCCTTTTCTTATTCATGGTTCCATCCCCTTCCCCCAACCTGCACAAATGCGCCCTTTGCTGAACGTACCAATCTCCAACGGGCCACCTAATGAAACGGTACGGGACTCGCTCGTCCCCGGAACATTCCCCGGAAGGAGATGAACCCTTAATCTTTTTAGTTATCTTTTTGTATTTCCTATTTTGGGGGAGACGAGGTAAGAGGATAAACTATCTTTCCTCTCCCATCGGAAAGGGTCCAAAGGCCGTACGAGGCAACCAGTGTTATCTTACGAAATGTGGAAGAATTTGGTTGGCAAGGATCCACCACCCGAAGGAAGTCTGTTATCTCCTTGTGAGTTCTCAGGAGCCCGTGCTGCCTCAGAAGGATCGCTGACAGGGAAAATCCTGCCATCTACGGCGAGGGCATATCTGGGTCCATTTTTACCTTCATAGGAGCCTCCAGATGGGTGCTGCCCAAGGTTTCGTGGATCCCAACCGTAGACTCAATAGGTCTGTGGCCTATAGGGAACTTTGTTAACCACCGGAGAACCGGTGAACTGGGTCAAATTTACCTCCCGCAATAGATGCATGGTAGCATTGAAGTAATTCTTTCATGGTTGGTCGAGTTTTTAGCGATCAAGGGAACAGTAGAAGAGTAGTAGTGGATCCCTATCACCACCCCAAGTGCTGAATACCATAGAGAGAAGACTTCATACAAAAGACCATAAGGCTGTTGATATGCAGCTCCCAGGTGAGGAGACGGTCAAATAAAAGACCAAGGAATCGTTACGAATCTATCACGTCCAGACAAGCACAATTTATGACCAGGTCCGGGTAGGTTGATACATGTTGATAGAGCAAAAACTGCACCAGCTTAACGTTTTCCAAAGAAAGCTGAAACGTGCATTTTACAATGAAGAGAGACGTGGTTTAGAGCCTGTTAGAACAGCACCCAAGGATAAAAATCTCAGCCTTGCCATAAGCGATCTAAAAGTCGTTTACTTAGAGCGTAGAGAGGACATCTTCCGGCAAAACCGAGGCGATACCTTTTGTTGACCATGGCAAAGATAGTAACGCTGAGGGCACCTTCATGTGCCTCCCCATCTTGCATTACAGGCTCGGAAAAAGCTACCCCTATCCTTATGCGAAATCGATTATTTCCCCAAAACTTAGACAAGAAAATTTGGAGGTGTCCCTTGTGATGCCATCGTGTGGAGGCTAAACATCATACTGTATAGCTGTATCATAAACCAACTCCAAATCAAAAGTATTGTGTCGATGTGCTCTATGATAACCTTACAGATAGAACTTTCAAGCTAGAGCAGAGCATCAGGCTTGCTGTAGAACTTATGAAAGCTGCAATGTGGTACAGATAGGAGATTTCTGCTGTCTAGAAAATAAGATAACCTAACATTTACCATTTCTCCATCAACTTACACAGGCTAAAGAAATTGGGAGAAATCCAGCTGGGGTGGCGTGATCTCTTCCCGGCTTTTGTGAAGCAAGCACGATGGCCATTCACCAAGAATTTAGGAAGATACCCTCCTACTAAAGCAAGTTGAACAAAGCTTAGAGAAATGCTAAACCTCTCTTACCTACGTTTCGAAGCATAGTGCACGAGATATCGTCCTACCCAATGGCTGTATCCGTGTCAGTGGCGAAAGTATAACGCAACTTGCTCAACAAAAAGAGTTCATTGGAGGATTTCCATTCTTTCTGGCGGAAAAGTTCAGTCGGCGAACTTCAGTGACCTAGCAACGTGCGTAGAATGCTAGCAGAGCAGTATCTCGGCTGGAGAATATGGAAGAAGCAGTTGTCAAAGATTCCTGCATGGGCGCGGAGTGCGAGATGGTGGCCGCATCTTCTAGAGAGCGGGACGAAGTAGTATGAGAATTTATGCCAAATTCTTTTGACACACTTTAACACTTCTGCAAGAGAGATCTTCCCATTGAGTGAGGACACGTATGCCCACCATGAAGAGCGTTGAACGTGGTTAGTGCACGGACATAATCGTTCGGACGAATACGCCTGTAGCGCTTATAGATATATCGCTTATCTTCCAGTGCCGTCTCATACATCCCGACAAACAGGGAAGCGGATGTCGCTCAAAACTGCCAGACCTTCTTAAAATAGAGGTCAGACCTTTGACGATGATAGTACCGGAGAAGAAATTAATGGCTTATTTGATCGATCGCAACTCGTCGAGTGCGATAGAAAAATCAGTAATTTCCTCGAATATAGGCCAGCATGCTTAATCCAACTACCACCTACTGTAGGTGGCTTCTCGGCCGTAATGGTTCAACAAAAAATTATTTGAATTTGAAAGTGGCCGCTACCATAAAGGTAGCGACTATGCATTTGAAGAGGCCAAGAAGTAAAGATAAGAAAATGAAGCGGTTCTAAAACAGTGATGTGTGAACTCTTCCCCATTAATAACACCAATCTCCAACTTTTTCGACCATCTACGCAAAGGTCCAGGCACTGGGAAGGATTGTTTAGTCACCCCAAAAGAGGACGAGACATCAGAGTACCACCTATCCAAGTTTTGCTACATTGCTGCCGCATGAAGTGAAATATAGAATGCTTAGGATAGAACCGAGATATCACATGAGGTAGAAATTGCACAGCTACCTGCCCGGCCCCCATCTCGTGGTGATGAGGTGGCGAAACCCTTATGCCCCAGAGGTTTGGCAGATAAAATGCTAAGGTGCAACGGAAGGAAACTAGCATCTCTATCTCTCTTTCATGGGAGAAAATGTCATCCAGATCTACTTAGAATGGAGTGTAAAGGTCTTTTTCGCAGATTAAACCCTCTTTGGGATAGTTGTAGACCACGTGGACACAGGTCTCGCTTCATTTTTTGCTAAGGGGTCATGCGATGAGGAGGGAGTCCCAATATTATTAGAAGCATGACTTGCGCCATTCACATTGCTAAACACACTTTGGTGGCGCTCGGGTAAGGTAGAGCCCGCAAATGGGTTCCTATTGGGAGCGGAGCACGACCACGGATAAATAGGTGAAGTTGCCGTCGGCAACTAGCTTAAAAAAAATAGTCGTCGACGAAGAGCGATAGATCCCTAGAGGCTTGTAAAGAAAGTGTCAAAAAGGATAAAATACATATGTCTAGAAAGAATAAACTTTCGGTCGTCTCAATCTCTGTTAAGACCATAAAATACATAGTTTGGAGGACGCCCCGCTCCTACACGTACTAGGATTAACAATTTAAACGGGACACCCTTTCCTTCCCCCTCTTAAGATGATAAAACGGAGTATCAGAATTAGATTTCAGTAATCAGTAATAAGAAACGAGGGATCAAACGAACGGGGAAAATTCGACTGAACTAGTCGAGAACGCCTGTAACCAATGAGTTTATTTGAAGGAGGAACTGTAACACAAAAAGTAACCTGGGATTGGGGATAAATTTTGTACAGAACTGTGAATAAATTCGAGCTCTCCCTCGTAAACCTCCACCTCATTGAGGCCTACAGAGGCCCGGTATTACAGCAACTCTCAGCCTGATTCGACTGCTATATCCTCTCGGACATAGATACGGATCCAACACGTCCCTTTTTTTAACCAGTTAGAAGGAAAATCCTCCGGCGGATGATCTGATATTACAGATGCGGGGTAAATTGAGACCAGGGACGGCCTTACCCTGGGGCAAGGCAGACAGAGGGTCGTAGAAGAGCCCAAGCCTCACTTTCACTGAAGAGCAAAACGGGTCATCAACATAGGTGTCCGATAGAAGTAAGATGAAATAGATTGATCAGGAATAGGATAGAAAGAGAAGAAAAGCGGGTGGGCCAAAGCTCTCCAAAAGACAGAAAAAACGAAGGTAGGTGAGAAGAGTAAGACGATATAATATAAAAACTAATAGTTAATAAATAAGATGTAGGGAAACAAAGAATGGGACATAATAAACTTTCACTTTTCCAACCCAACTGAGATAAGGGTGGACTCCCTTCGTCTCAGGAAGGCTGAGGCCACTCTAGGGTGAGTCCCGAAACATTATAGAGAGGGGCGATAAAGTTCTTACTTTATACCGCGATAATTCTTTCATCTTAGAGCTATTTTACCATCTCTGATTAATTTTCACTTTCTTTTTTTTCACCTTTTCTTTCCTCGTTTTTCCTTCGTAGGATTATAGATTTTTTCTTACCCAATAATTAGCCAAATTGACAACCATTAGCTCCATTTATTCGTTAGGCTTTATTAAAAGAAGAACAAACAAACTACTATATACCATAAAACAACGAAAGAAACTAGCAAAAAAATACAAAACAAGCTCAAAAGTAGAGACGTGCCTCAGCGTCGAAGGAAAGCCGGCCTACTCCCAGGCGCTGGAGCGAGCACCTGACACCAGAAAGGTTAAACAAAATGGAGGAGCTCAGCCTCCTCCAAAAAGCCATATAGTTCACATAAGATGTTCACGAAATCGCCACGCTTACAACGACAAAGGGTAGCGACCCCGCTCGTCCGGATATCGGAGAAGGGTAAAATGCGCAAAAATCCCCAAAACAGGGACGGTCAACGAGAATGTGCCGATCAGTCTTGGGGACTACGCAGTCACCCAGTAAAGTGCAGGAGCGATCCATAAATGGTAGAGTGTTACGTGAGTGAAGCAATTCGTAGGCAACAGAAAGCAAAATGCTGGTCTGTTCGCCCAGTTCTCAGGAAGTCATCGGTGTCATCATTGGCGCGTTCATTCCTCTCAACCCTTACATTCCCCAAAACCCATCAGATGATAATTTCTGAATCCGCCCGAATTGCGGTAATTACAAGCCCCTAGAGCAATCATGATGCTTTGTGAGTCACTATAGATAAGGAATCCGATCTTCAAACCAGGCAAGACGCAATATCTCCCGTACCGAGCGGTGTATGCAACGAGCCAGGCCGTGCCACACCGACTTCAAACAAGGTGGATACGGCGTGGAAGCCGACTCCATTTCGAGATTTGGAATCATCTGTACATACAGACACGGCTTCAGTGTGACAGGAAGTGTGCCCCAGAAAGGCGGAACGTGACACTCCCGCCGTTGTAGAAGCTCTGGTAGAAAAGTCAGGGCGACAAATATTTAAAGGTGGTATCCACCAGAGTGGCGACCTATGTATAACCAGAGGCGAAACCGGACAGAGAGCTACATCAACGTCTCTAAGGGGTTTGATAGCGCTAAAGCAAATCTGCTTAGGTTATTAATGACCTCTTTCAGCAGTAGAGATACTCGTACCATCAAAATCGATCGCGGATGAAAGGAGAGCTGTCGGCGATTGATAGAGACGCCAGGCCTGCGCATAGAAGTGCATAATGAAATGGGTATGAGACAAGGCAAGTGTCATTTCCCCTGCACCAACTAACAAGCTTTCGAAGAGAGTATGCGGAGAACATTGTCGTCAGACGGAGACTGGTGTGGTGAATCGAGTCCACCTTCCGCAATTCTAGCTCGGCCGTAGATGCGTAAAATTCACATCCTTAGGCAAGATTTAAGTGGACAAAGGAAAGATAATGCAACAAATTGGTTACCCTATCAGCACCCCAGTTGCTAAAAGTCACGGAAGAAGAAGGTTCATGGCGCTGGTACCACAGACTCTAAGGCTGTGGATATGGAACTCCCAGAAGAGGAGCCGGTCGAAAACGAGAACACAGAAATGGTGTGAATTTACCACTCCAGGTGAACCCCGTTTAGTAATAAGTTTGAATAGGGGTAGAGCCATGTATAACAGCAGAAATTCACTAAGTTAGAGTACGTTAAAGATACCCGAAACTTGTGCTTTGGCATAGCGAGAGATTCGGTTCATTTCGTGTTATATTCAACACTTGAGAGTTAGCATATGGGACGCACCAAAAGAGATCGGAAGGTCGTATAGATAGAGCGAATCGAAAACATCTTCCAGCAGCAACGAGGTGATAACGTTAGTGTTCAAGGCAAAGAGTATGACAATGAGGGCCACTCTTCCTGCCCTAATGGGCCGGATAGCTCCCCCCCCCCCACCTACGCGAAATAGACGATCTCCAAGACCTTGGTTATGAAAATTAGGGGGAGACATCTTGCTCCCATCGTCTTTCCATCATAAGATATTTCCATTCTGTATAATATGCCTTCTTCAGATCGAAGAAAATCGTGGCGTAATTCTGAATACCAAGAAAGTTCTGGGAGCTGACATTTTCCAGGCGAACCAAAGCGTCCTACATATAGTGGAACTTGCGGAACTCACACTGTGCAGAAAAAAAGACCCGCTGGTCATGAAACATGAAAAAGAAGCATAATTAATCTAAGACTTACCAATTTCTTTAGCAACTTGAACACGCAGGAGGTTAGATAAATTGGATGGAAATAGGCGTGTCTAGAGTGATCTCTTCCCAGTTTCAAAAGGGGAGTTCAGTATCCATTCACCAGAAATCGGGGAGTTTATCTTGAGTCTAGATCCTGTTAAATAAGACTAACAGATAGGCCATGCCTCGCTCACCTAGGTCTCGAAGCTGACATACGAGATATCGTCCAGACTAACGACGGCATCCGCGCATGAAGCGAGAGCGGGACGTAACTCATTTAACGCAAACATATTGTTGATGAATTATCTGCTTCTGGACGCAAATTACATTCGATTGCCTTCAGGAGGCCACGATGTGCAAGTAATGCTGGCGGACCAACATTAGGGCTAAAAAAATCAGGAAACAGCTGTTGCGAAGGACTCCACGCCAGACAGGATGTCAGATATAGTGGTCCCGTTTTTTTAGACGACAGGATGGAGGTCCTGCTTAAATTTACCTCGACTCCATTAAGGGAAGACACGCATGGCGGTTAGCAAGAGCGTCTGGCGTGCTTCGAAAAATATTGGACATAGTCGTAGCTCGACGAAATCCACCCTCGGTGAGATCGTTCGGGCGATGCTTATAACGCACATAGGCATGTCTCTTATTTCTAAGAGCCGTCACATACTCAGTTGCCCACCAATTAAGCGGGGGGCATGTAAAACGGCCAGGCATTTATAAGAATACTAGATAGGGCCACGACAATGAGGTTGCCGAATTAAACTCCTCGACTGAGAATGAAATATCATGCTCTTTTTTCAACATGTCTAAGTCGTTATTCAATTTCCATACCCACATATTGCCGGGGGGGTGGGGGTAGGCGGGAAAAGCCTTCGTTTTTTGCTATACTTTCCCTAATACTTATTATGTTAAGCCTTCACATACCGTGCCTCGTCGGTATGGTTGGCAAGAACATATGAGGTACTGCTTTTCCTTGTAACTTCTTCATTGTAACATTTTCTCTCTCTCTCTCTCTTACACACACACACACACACACACACACATATATATATATATATATATATATATATATATATATATATATATATATATATGTGTGTGATAGTGAAACCACTGTATAGAAGCATAGAATTTATTTACGAGAATAGTTTTGGTATGAAGTTTTCCATACCCTCTTCAGTCGTATACTAAGAATGGAATGAACAACATAAGTTGCTAAACACCTCAATATCCCAATGAAATTTAAAAAAAAAACGGAGAAAAAGAGTCATTAATCAGGTGGTGTGGTTCTAAGATCATTAACTAAACTGTTTACGATCAGGTTCCGGGAATAAGAGCTACATTTAAATTGACCATCCAAAAGATTAAAATTGGGAATTTCTCCTACTAGTATCGATTCTACTATTTTTCTTTTACGGAAATCTTTACAATTATATATAATTTTGTTTTTTTAATAATATATTTGGTGGTTGTAATTGCTAATGTGTTAAAAATACTGGATGTAGTACTACCTCGCCTGACAACACCTTTATGTTTATATATTAGTTTTTTTAATGTTCTCCCAGTCTCTCATATGTAGAATGAGAGACAGTTGGTGGATTCACACGGGATTACATATACACGTGCCTCATTTGGCTGATCCATGGGCTTAATCGATGGGAAAGATTTAAAGATGGAAAAAGGGTATTTAAACAAGGCTCGACCTAGAGAAATAACTTTGTTTACTCCTTGGAGGAGGGGATAAAATTAGAGGGATACACAATTCGTATTGTTCACTTTGTTTTTATTCTTGGGACGGTAATATGTAGATTTAGCTTTAGATAAGGTCTCATGAATTACGTGGAGGGTCTAATTTAATTCAATGAATCTGCAGGTTATATCTGTAATCTTGTCTTCTAGAAAGCAAGGATCACATATTCTAAGTGCTCTCAAAAACATACCTAATGCAACGGTTTTTTAAATGTTAACATCATGATGTGAAAAGAAATGGATATAAGAGTTAGAATGGGTCAATTTACGGTACATAGGTAAGCTAATTTGGTCAATGACTTTTACAATTTTGACATTGAGAAAGGTTATACAATTATTTTTTTCACATTCTACTTTAAAATTATGGTGGGGTGGAGGTCGTTAAAATTTTCTAGGAAATTGTCGAATGAATTTAAACCTTTTATAGGCCAAATCGATATGACATCATCTACATATCTAAACCATACAAAACTTTGATGTGGAATAACAGAAGGGAGTAAGATAACTATTTTGGATGGAAGAAACCTATTTCACTAATAAATACCTAGTCAGTAACACATAGTTTTACAAGATTTATAATTTTATTTTTGCCTAGTAGGAGGTTTAATATCGGGTTGTCTAATACCTTAGATAGAACATCAAAGGGTTCATTAAGTGGGACATTGGTGAACATGCTATCTATATCAAAGCTAACTAAGCGGCTACCTTCTATGTTAATTTTTCTAAAGTTTTCAATGAAATCAGAGGAATGGATTATGTGTGAAGGAGAGGTTAATCCAACGGCGTCAGTGACAAGGAAGGCTAGACACTTCGAGAGTTTGTTTGCATGAGGGTCGATACACGATATAATAGGTCGGCGTGGCGTTCCTCTTTTGGGGGTTTTCGGCAGACCATACATACGGGGAAGTGATGGGTTGGTAGGTTTAGAACGATAAAAAGGTCTGATTGGGTCGTTTAAGCAATTTTGTCGAGTTTTGTTGAAGATCTTGGTTTTATTATTCGATGGGTTGGAAGATAAATGCTCGTAAATGTTTGTATCAATGAGTAAATGCTGTAATGTTTCCTATACAGTGGTTTCACTATCCTATACCATAATTTGATATTGAGTTATTTCACTTATATATATATATATATATATATATATATATATATATATATATATATATATATATATATATATATATATATATATAATACTTGTAATTGATTTGTTCCTTGAGAATCTGATATGTAGTAGGAATATGAAGACTCAGGTGATTACACCAGGAACTGGCTAGCCTGAGCTTCTTCTCTGTTCCTTTCTTTGATTGCCGGGCACTACCACCGGACTTCGTCGTGTCGATCTCTAACTTGATCTTCTTCTCCAGTTATCCGCCTATATACTTCAACGACCCCCTGGGGGTAGGGGAAGGGGGTGAGGGCTTATGTATTCCCTCGCTCCTATAACGACTCTTCTCCGAGCGTCTTTCACTTAGCCCTAAAGGCATATTTTGGCTTTTGGTCGCAGCTTCTATAATTTCGTCTATGACGCGAAATTAGATCCCAAATCTTAGGGGAAATAGTGCCTGTTTAACCATTGTTATACTCGCTGGCACAGAAATCTGTTGATTCGTAGGTGTCTGGCGGCCAGCGGGTCGAAAAGGGAAGGGGTTAAGTAATCGGATTACACTGCCCATCTCCAGGATGTTGTGGTGACCGAACAGGGCCTCTGTTTTTAGGGTGGGATATCGATTTCCCTACACTCCTCCTCAATTAAACTATTCACTATATAACCAACCAACACTCCAATACATTAACTAGCCAACCGATCAACCGAACAAATCTCGTTAGTAGTTTCACAACTCCTACGATAAAGGTTAGTTAGTCCCTCTGTTTAATTCATTTTAATTTGTTTTTGGTTTTTTTTTGTTTATAATTTAATATAGTAGATTATTTTATTGTTTACTCCAGTTACCTTTATTTTTTTATATTCAATTCAGTTTATGTTATAACTTCACTTCTTTCTATTGTTTTTTTTTAAATTACACTGGATAGTATTAATTAATTTATATATTGTTATTTGTGTTTTTACTTTAATCTCAATAATTGTCAATTTTATTATTTTAACTTGTCTTCATCCGCTTTTTTAGCCATTATATAATGCATTCTTTTAACTGTTATCGTTAACATTCCTTTCCCTTCTCATTATTCGATACAATCGCTGAAGATGGTCCTAGTGAAGGTCCGAAACGTCCGGACAATAAATGAATGATTAGTGTAATCACCTGGGTCTTCATATTCCTACTAATGGGTTGAGTAAAAGGTTCTTGCGGTTTTATCATATTTATTCATTACCATTAACAATTTTAGAAAAATTTCATTTTTAATTGATAACAATCTGCAATTTGATCAATAATGTATTCTCCTTTGTTATTTACGACTTCTTCCCAACGTTCAACTAGTTTTTCGATGCATCTGTAATAAAAATCTCTGGATTTTGACGGAGAATTCGTCTAACTAGGTTCTTAATTCCACATCAGTATTGAATGAAACGCCGCGCAAATTGTTGGAGAGTGGTCGGAACATATGGAAATCCGATGGAGTGAAGTCTGGCGAATATGGAGGATGCGGCAGGATTTCCCAATTAAGCGTTTGGGTAGCGTCTTTAGTCATATTGGCAATGTGAGGACGAGCATTGTCGTGTTGCAGAAGGACTCCATAACGTCGATGAGGTCGCTTTTCACGAATAGCTTCGGTGAGTTGATACATTTGTTGAACGTAGAGGTCTACATTGACAATCTCGTTGCTCGCAAGGAACTCATAAAGAATGCCTTCACAATCCCACCACACACACAGCATCGTCTTTCGTGGATGAAGTCCTTGCTTTAATCGCGGAAGTGGTTTTTTTATTGGGGCTAAGCCATTGTTTTCGATGGTTCATGTTGACATAAACACACCACTTTTCGTCGCCAGTGATGATGCGGTGAAGAAATCTGTCCACGAGTAGCCTTGGGACGAGCAAGCAAACCTGCGGCAATCGTGGAGCGTTGAAGTTTGTTGCTTTCCCTCAAAGCGTGCGGAATCCATGCACCGAGGGTTTGAACTTTCCCTATCGAATGAAGTTGATTCACTACAGTTTTCTGACCACACGCCAATTGTACAGCCAATTCGCTATTCGTTTGACGAGGATTTTCATGAAGAAGGTCGTCCAATCGATCTTCATCCAACTTAATGGGGCGACCAGAACGTTCTTCGTCATTAAGATTGAAATGACCGTTTTGGAAACGTGAAAACCACCATTGAGCTGTCCTTTCTGATAAAGCATTTTCTCCGTAAACAGCACAAATATCGCGACGAGCTTTGGCTGCGTTTGCATTGTTCCCGTCTCGATTGGAAATGAATAACAACAAGTGTCGAAAATGCGTCTTTCTTTCAACTTGACATTCCATTTTGAGGGTACAGAACAAATATTAAATTAACACAACTTTTAAATAAACCGCAATGACTTATTACTCAACTTCAAGACGTAGCCTAAGCAAAAGCCTAATAGTATACGCTGTTAAGAGACGTAGGCTAACCTTTGCAAATTTGGCTCTCATTATTTATTATTGTTTCTTAATATGTGCACAAAACATTAAAAAAACCCGCAAGAACTTATTCCTCAACCTAATATATATATATATATATATATATATATATATATATATATATATATATATATATATATATATATATATATATATATATATATATATATATGGTCCTTTCTATTAAATTTACTCTTGAAGTTGAGGCTAATACAACCTTACTCTTTCTGGGTCATTTGATTCACAGGTCTCCCTCATGATTGAAATATTCTGTTTACCGCAATCCCACTAATTCTAGTTCGAATATTAAATGAAAAAGTTAAACTAGTCGTATTTACTTCCGTCTTTCAAAGGGGATTAGTCTTGTCAGTCCGGATTCTTTAGACACTGAGTTTTCCCCAAATATTTGAAATTGATAACAATCTTTTTCACTGCCATTTTCTACTCACCTGTTTAAATGCTGCTAAAATAACATTTTATCAAACTGAAATTCCGAGTCCCTTTAACTATAAAATTCTCTCATACTTTTTTCTCACTTCTTTTACCTTTCTTCCTCCCCTCTTAAATTATTCGGTGATTTTCCACTACAATTCTACTGTGAATAGATCCGTGAAATTATGTTATGTTATGTTATGTTTATGTAATAATACCAAAAAGACACGTGAAGCCTATGCTGTAGCATGTTCTATTTGCCTTCAGCGTTAATATGGTCAAGCTGACAAATCTTTATCTATCCGCGTAAAGCAAAATAGATACGATATCAGAAGAGGCGTTGTAAGTAGTGCTTTCTTTGCGCATTTATCTCAAAAAATCATCCCATTAAATGGAATTCACGGAAATTTATTTATCACTCAGAGAACTTTGCTAAACAAAATATTGTTGAGTGCTTATACATCACAACCCGTCCTAATTTTAATATGACCCCAGTCTTTTCAAACCCAACCCTGCCAGTAAATAGCTTTGCATTGAATGAAATAGTTCCCCATAATTTTTAGGCTTATCCTATTTTTATACCTCTTCTATTTGTTTTGTTACCGTTTTATGTTCTTTGGATAACATGTTTTGTTTGCTTTTGTATTTATTGTTCGGACTTTTTTGTATTCCTTATCTTTGATTACCTTCATCTTCGCAGTAAAAAAGAACCTCCAACACACACAGGAACGGGAGGTGGACGAGGCTAATGCCGCTGTGACTCTAGAAATGGAGTTCACTCCATTGACGATAGTAGCGGCCTACCAACCACCCCGGCGTTTGTACAGTCCTGTCCATTCAGTAATGGAATTGTTCAACAAGAACTATCCAACTATACTGGTGGGGAACCTGAACGCGAGAATACGGGAATCAGGATATAAAACAACAAACGACGCGGAAAGAAACCTCGAACTGCAAATGGAGAGGGAAATAATAAGGAGAACCGGCCCGGAATTTCCGACATACATCACCCGAAAAGCATCCACAAAACCAGATATAATAGTAACCAACGAAAAATTCTCCTACAATATACACATGGAACTAATAATAATTCCATGCAGCGACCACATTCACATTCTGGTGACCATTAACCAGAATCCAATACAGGTCTCTATTAAGCCACGAAAATCATACAGAAAAGCAGACCGGGTAAAATAAGCAACAATACTGCAAAGTGACACGGAGCAAGACCTATCCGGTAAAACCGCATGAAAAACTGGAAGAAACACTCAAATCATTAATAGAGAGCATCAGTCAGGCAGATGATGCAAGTGTACCAAGGATAAAGTACAGAACTCTTTCGCATCCAAAATGAACCGAAAAAATGAAGAGAAAAGCTAGAAAAAATAAAGAAACATATACAGAGATAAGAGAACAAGGACTTAACAGACAAAGGAGCAAAGAATTGATAAGAGTCAAAAGAGAAATGATCGTCCTCATAGAAGAAAAACAAGAATAAAACTGGGACAACTTTACAAAACCCAAATGAGGCTTGGAGGTTATTTAGGAAAATTAAAGGTCAACCACCAATAAAGCCGATAAGAATAATAAACGAACAAGGTGAATACTTAAGGAATAGCGAAGAAACAGAACAAAAATTGAGAAACCAGTGGAGCAAAATTTACACACTAGAAGAAGACAATGAAAGATACGACAGAGAGACGGATGAAATAGTAAATGGGAATATAAGAACAAATATACATAGGCTAACACCGGATAGAAGAGTTGACCTACGAACAAACCAGCAGGACGGAGTAGGAGCGACGATCACACTGCCGGAACTTAAAGACACCATCGGCTCCTTCAAACAAAAAACTCCCGGCAAAACGGGACTAACTAAATGGAATTACGATAAGGCACCATAAAACATATTAAGTAATATTACGGACATATTCAACGCGTACCTTAATATAGGGGCCTTCCCGGAAGTGTTCAAGGTAGCAAACATGGTATTTCTACCTAAACCAGGCAAATCACCGAACATGGTCTCCATTTATAGACCAATATCGCTCTTGAACTTTCTGGGTAAAGTGTTTGAAAAAATAATAAACAACAGACTAGCCAAACATCTAGAAGAAAATTGAAAACTAAACACACATCAGTACGGATTAAGAAAAGACAGGGACTCGACCATGGCAATCGCAAAAATAATGGAGAAGATTGCCCAAGCCAAATCTGGAAAAGGGTACGTGGACGTGGTACTACGAGATGTCGAGAAGGTCTTCGATAAGATATGGGTTGGAAGGACTGAAGCATAAACTCCTTCAACTCGATCTCGGCATCCGAACTGAGAGAATACTGGCTGATTACATATCAAACAGGGCGGCATACATCAACATCGAGAAATATGAATGACTCACGTTCCAACTCCAAACTGGGGTCCCACAAGGAAGGTGCACAAGCCCCACCTTATATGCCATCTATACGGCCGACCTCCTACGCTGATGACATCAGTCAGGTGATCTCCACACGCACCACGAACCCCAGATGGCAGGCAAGAACTACGGAACGGGAAATAAAAAATATAAATGATTACTAGAAAAAATGGAAAATTATAGATAATATGAACAAATTCAAAATCATCCCCATAATGAGACGCAAAAAAAAACCGGTTAACCATAGACGGGGTAGAATACGCATGCTCCTTCTAAAATGCACGAATGGGCTGTCATACCCCCTCCACAAACTATGGCGCCACTCGCTCAACACAGGTACGATTCATCTGGCTCTCAAGGAAGCTACTATCACTCCAATCTACAAGGGAGGGGACAAATGCCTTCCTAAAAAATACAAGCCGGTAGCCCTCACCTCCCACATCATCAAGATATTTGAGAAAATTGTCAGAAACAAAATTACCCATTTCCTGAAAACCAACAACAGGCTCAAAACCAACCAACGTGGTTTCCGAAAAGGCAGGTCCTATCTCTCAAATCTGCTAGCCCACTATAACTGCCTTCTATACAGTATGGCGGAGGGGGTAAATGTGGATGTCATCTTCCTAGACTTTGCAAAAGCCTTTGATAAAGTTGACCACGGCATCCTTCTCCACAAACTCCAAGGGCTAGGAATAACTGGCAAGCTGGGTATGTGGCTGCACAGCTTCCTCACATCCAAAACACAAGCAGTTGTCACCGAGGGACACAAATCGGGCCACTCGCCTGTCCTCAGTAGCGTGCCACAAGGCTCCGTGCTGGGCAACATTGAAGATGAGGTGCAGTCTTCGACAGTATCATCCTTTGCCGACGACACAAACCTGAGCCACCAAATCACCCACGTCGCTGACATCCACCTCCTAAAGGTCTACACATAGGCAGAAGACAAAATGTCATTCAACAAGAGCAAGTTTGAGCTCCTAAGATGTGGGCCAAACCAGGACCTAAAGGACGCTACAAGCCTGCATACGGGAGGAGGCCAAATCATAATCTCTCAGCCCCCCGACAAGTGCCTTGGACTGTTTCTCAGCAACTATGACACCTTGCGCCATCATATGGCCTCAACAGTCAGTAGAGCCAAACAAATGTCAGGGTGGATCCTCCGCACCTTCAGCACGAGGAAGCATGACGTCATGCTGACCCTATGGAAGGCCCTGGTACAGCCGATTCTAGACTATTGCAGTCAGCTGTGGTCACCCCACAAAAAGGGGGACATACAAGACTGTGATAGAACGGGTTGAAGCCGGGTTAATTTCAACCACTATCACATGTTATTTAAAACCACGATGCTACCCACGTGCATCTTCGCTTTGAAGCTTAGGGCCTTATCGCAGCAACCTGAGTCAATGTTTAAAAAAGGAGGTTTATCTTCCCCCGTTCGCCCCATGCGCCGAAATCGCCAGATTGAGTTAGGCTTATGGGCAGATAAGGCCATTGTTCTCAGGCTCGGCTATGCATTCCCTCGAAGCTCCCACTCCATTGTCCCCCACGACAAGGAGATGTCCCGGCTATTTATATGGAAACTTAACCACTAAGATTCAGATTGGAGATCTAGATTTTCGTCACGAAACATCACTACGACCCACTCTCACCTTGTGCGCCAAGGGACCTCGACCTCGAGATTCACCATCACTTGTCCAGAAGGAGGACAATATCCCTTGAGTGCTAAGGTTCGAGCCTTTCGTGACGCCAAGTCCACAAGGCTTCCCCTGTTGTTCAGAAAGAGAACAACATTAGAACAGCCATTGTTCTTGTGAGCCCGTTGACAAGAAACGGTTCTCACTCCCCCCCCTGTTGTTCACAAAAGAACAACGTAGAACAGCCATTGTTCTTTTGAGTCCGTTCGCCAAGAAACGGTTCTCACCTTCCCCTGGTTGTTCAGAAAGAGAACAACTTTAGAACAGCCATTGTTCTTTTGAGCCCGTTGACAAGAAACGGTCCCCCCCCTTGTTGTTCAGAAGAGAACAACGTAGAACAGCCATTGTTCGTTTGAGCCCGTTCGCCAAGAAACGGTTCTCACCCTTCCCCCTCGTTGTTCAGAAGAGAACAACATTAGAACAGCCATTGTTCTCGAGCCCGTAGACAAGAGACGGTCTCACCCCCCCATCCTTGTTGTTCAGAAGAGAATAACGTAGAACAGCCATTGTTCTTCAAGCCGTTCGTCAAGAAACGGTTCTCATTCCAAGACGCCACGTCAGGATCATTTAATTCCCCCCCTTCGGCTGGAACTCGCCAGCGGACCGAAAATTCCTTCACGTCGTCTTCCTCTACACAACAAGTATAATTACGTAAGCCGAACAACGTTACCTTTGAGTATTTAACCCTTTTGTCAACTCTATCCTGTGCTTTAAATGGTTTAGCGAACCATCCCCTCCCTTTAACTTTATATTTGTTTTACCTTTTTAAATCTTTTAATCCTTGGATTAGCTCGATTCCCCATGACCCTTTCCATTCTCTGTTTATGTCAATATTTTCCGTTTGTGTGTTGTTGATAGTTATTATTAATAAAACTCTATTTTATTAATGATAGCAATATTATTATCCTTGAGCTCAGTTCCACTTCTTAAGCATATCGAAGATATATAATATCGGCCAGCCTAGACAATCACGCACTCTAAAGATAATTAAAGAAGTTCCCTCAACGAATAGTTATATATGGTATATCGTCTAGAGTCCATTCGACGACACACATATATATATATATATATATATATATATATATATATATATATATATATATATATATATATATATATATATATATATACTATTTAAATTTGGTATCAAGTGTGTAAGGTTTAACGCTATATCTTTGCAAACACTGGTCTCAGTCGAGTAAAGCATAGTGTTATTCGTTATAATAATAGAGTATAGTAGTTCCCTTTTGTTTTAACGATTGCTATCCCCTTTTTTGAAACTTAAGAAGCTGGAGTAGCTCAAGGAACTGTTATAATAATTTGTTTGTGTTTTTTTTGTGTGATTTTAGTCAGTGGTTATTTAGATCGAGAAACCAAGTACGAATAGGTCAGTGCCCATATTTAGGTAGGCTAATTCTCTAAAAGGCATGATTCTTGTTGCAAGGAATTTTAGTTGGTTGACTATTGCGCCCCCAAGTGTAAAGATGACTCAGTTCGAAATCTTTAAAGCGCAAGGAGAATCCTTGGGACTTTCTGGAAGAGAATTGATTGGGTACGTTCAAGAGGAGCAACCAACGGAAAGAGACAAGTTAAGAGAAGAAAGGCAAAGAGAAGGAGAAATCCAACGAGAAAAAAGAGAGAGAGAAATCCAACGAGAAGATAGAGAAAGAGAAATCCAACGAGAAGAGAAAGAGAAATCCAACGAGAAGAAAGAGAAATCAAACGAGGAGAAAGAGAAAGAGAGGAACGGAAAAGACAAGCTGAGCTTCACCATCAGATTGAATTAGCTCGTGTTGAAGCAGAAATACAGTCATCCAGTTCACGTTCAGAATCCCTCCCCCCCCACACCCAATCTCTCACTAAAGCTCCCCAATTTCAAGGACGGAGAGGATTTCGGAGCATTTTTAGCCCACTTCGAAAAGATCCTCGAAATCAATAACATGGATCTGGAGGCTAAAGGTGTAGTCAGATTACTTCCCTTGTTAAATTGTAAATTGCGTGACATTTTTATATCTTTACCATCTGAATGTACAATTAACTACAGCACCTTAAAAGCTGAGTTATTGGCCGCTCATAATATGACTCCCGATTTCTACCGACAAGAATTTCGAGGAGGTCGTATTAAACCCGGACAGACGTTCCGTCAATTCGGATACATTCTTCAGAGGAATTTTAAATTCTGGTTAGAATCCTCAAAGGTTGATCCTAACTACGAGTCCTTAACAGAGACTTCGTGTTGCGAGATCAATTTTTGGCGTCTCACCCGACGGAGATCCGCGCGTTCGTCAAGGATCGTCGGTGCCAGACCTTTAAAGAATGTACCGAAGAAGCGGATGTCTATGCCGCAAGCCATAATTTATACCCAAAGGAGAATCGAACTTCTCACAAATCCCCCTACAAGGAAAGAAGGAAGGATTCGCGCCCCTTCACAGGAAAGCCGACGAAGTTTCCGAGCCCCGTAAAACCCCTAAACTTCTTTCCTCAAAACCAACAACAAAACTCCAAACTTCCTGTTAAGATTTCTCCTCCATCTCTCTTCCCGAAGCGACCAATCATATGCTTCACCTGTGGTGTAGAAAACCACATGAGCTGGAATTGCCCCCAAAATTCTAGGCTTAAGAGCGGACCAGCCCACCAAGTTCACCAGATTAATGCCACCCCGGCTTCCCCGGTGGTGCAGACCCAAACAGCAACTTCTCCCCCTCGGTCAGGCCACCAGGTAAATTTTATTTTTGATAAAAGTTCATCGGGAACTTTGAAATTTGAGGAGGGCAGCGTGAACGGCTGCCGAGTATCGACTCTCGTCAGGGACACAGGATGTACGTGTTTCATCGTGTCCGACGAAGTCCTTTCCCCAGTGGACCCTAACCACGAAAAATTTGCGGTGGTACATGACTACCTTGGGCGGGCGAACCAATTCCCCGTCGTTAGATGTTACCTGCAGTGTCAATATTATGATGGCTGGGCTGAAGTCATTTCAGCACCCATACAATTCTGTTTCGTACTTATAGGACAGAGCCCCCAAGTAAGTTCCGACCCTGAGTCCCAGGCCACCCTTCCTCGAGGCCGAGCTAAGAAAAAAGCCCAGGAGCCCGTCCCCATCAGAACCCCGATACCGTCCGATTTCTCGGAGACCCGTAACCAGGACTTTAGGACGGCACAAAAGGAGTGTGAATTACTATCACCCTTAGGTGATAAGGCCCAAGACAAGGACACGGAGACTGTCCGTGGACCCCAAGAAAATAAGTACCCCCAACGCGCCCATGGAGATACCTTCGTAGCACTGGACGAAACATCGGCGCTTGAAGAAGATTACTCCGCGGAGTCCCTTAATTTTAATACAGACAGTGTGCATCCAACCTGATGCCGATTACCCTCCTCCTTCCCTATCAGGCGAGTCTTTAAAACCCTCTGACCTGGATATTGACGCGCAGCTGACACCACATCAAAAGAGTCAGCTACAAGAACTATTTGAATGGAGTCACCATTTAACCACCCTATTAGCTCTTTTCGAGCGACTGCGCGAATGTGCGACACTCCAACGGCTGAATCATGCGCTGGAGTTTACTCTTGCAAGAGTATCAATTTAAAATAAACTATATAAAAGGTTCTGATAACCAGGTCGCTGACGCCTCAGTAGGAATGCGTTACCGAATAGCGTAGAGTAATTGTATTCATAGGATTAGTATCTCCATGTAGGTATATACCGTCTTGTACGACTTAAATTAGATTCTCTTGTAATATAATTAGTTAATGTATATGTCTGAATTTTGTAACGCTCAATGTCTATTGTTTTTTGGTATGTATATATATTTGTACCCATTAATTTACGTATGAAATATTTTGTCCCGTATGTACTAATTTTATATCATTTCATTGTTCCATGCCCCTTTTTTTTATTAAGTTTTATTAAAGGTTATTTTCCCCTGCAATCAAAAGATCAAAATAATCATATGTATTGAGGTAATACTAGTTAGGTGCATGAAGGTACGGTTGGTACAAGAAAACGAGTTCCCCACAACGGAGCTCTATCGTTGACCCTTCTTTCTTTTTTTCCGAAGTGACAACTTCCCCCGGAATAGAGGGGTGTGATAGAACAGGTTGAGGCCGCGTTAATTTAAATCACTATCACATGTTATTTAAAACCACGATGCTACCCACGTGCATTTTCGCTTTGAAGCCTGGAGCCTTATCGCAGCCACCTGAGTCAATGTTTAAACAAGGAGGTTTATCTTCCCCCGTCCGACCCATGCACCGACCTCGCCAGATTGAGTTAGGCTTATGGGCAGATAAGGCCATTGTTCTCAGGCTCGGCTGTGCATTCCCTCGAAGCTCCCACTCCATTGTCCCCCACGCCAAGGAGATGTCCCGGCTATTTATATGGAAACTTAACCACTAAGATTCAGATTGGAGATCCAGATTTTCGTCGCGAAACATCACTACGACCCACTCTCACCTTGTGCGCCAAGGGACCTCGACCTCGAGATTCACCATCACTTGTCCAGAAGGAGGACAATATCCCTTGAGTGCTAAGGTTCTAGCCTTTCGTGACGCCAAGTCCACAAGGCTTTCCCTGTTGTTCAGAAAGAAAACAACATTAGAACAGCCATTGTTCTTGTGAGCCCGTTGACAAGAAACGGTTCTCACTCCCCCCCCCTGTTGTTCACAAAAGAACAACGTAGAACAGCCATTGTTCTTTTGAGCCCGTTCGCCAAGAAACGGTCCTCACCTTCCCCTGGTTGTTCAGAAAGAGAACAACTTTAGAACAGCCATTGTTCTTTTGAGCCCGTTGACAAGAAACGGTCCCTCTTCTTGTTGTTCAGAAGAGAACAACGTAGAACAGCCATTGTTCGTTTGAGCCCGTTCGCCAAGAAACGGTTCTCACCCCCCCCCCCTGTTGTTCAGAAGAGAATAACGTAGAAGAGCCATTGTTCTTCAAGCCGTTCGTCAAGAAACGGTTCTCATTTCAAGACGCCACGTCAGGATCATTTAATTCTCCCCCCCCTTCGGCTGGAACTCGCCAGCGGACCTAAAATTCCTTCACGTCGTCTTCCTCTGCACAACAAGTATAAATTACGTAAGCCGAACGTTACCTTTGAGTATTTAACCCTTTTGACAACTCTATCCTGTGCTTTAAATGGTTTAGCGAACCATCCCCTCCCTTTAACTTTATATTTGTTTTGCCTTTTTAAATCTTTTAATCCTCGGATTAGCTCGATTCCCCACGACCCTTTCCATTCTCTGGTTATGTCAATATTTTCCGTTTTGTGTGTTGTTGTTAGTTATTATTAATAAAACTCTATTTTATTAATGATAGCAATATTATTATCCTTGAGCTCAGTTCCACTTCTTAAGCATATCCAAGATACATAATATCGGCCAGCCACACATCCACGCACTCTAAAGATAATTAAAGAAGTTCCCTCAACGAATAGTTATATATGGTATATCGTCGAGAGTCCGTTCTACGACATATATCTAGAGTGAGTTCAGAGGACCTTCACCAGAAATATAGAGGGTAGGAGGCACCTAAACTACTGGGAACGGTTGAAAATCCTAGGCCTATACTCCCAGCAGAGGAGGAGAGACAGGTACCGTGCCATATATGTGTGGAAGGTTATGGAGAACCTGGTGCCTAACCCCACATATGACCTCAAACAAAGACCCAACGACCGTACAGGCCGCACGTGATCCAGGAATGCCCTGCCTACAACTGTACCTGCACGGATTAAGACCCTAGTGGCAGCCAGTCTGAGCCCCAGCGGGCCCCAGATATTCAACTCGGTCCCAATAGAGTGAGGAGAACCACAGGCTGCCCGGTGGACAATTTCAAAAGGAGGCTAGACAAATTCATTGAAAGCCTACCTGACGAACCACCGGTGAGGAGCTACACAGCTGTGTGCAGAGCCACCTCAAACTCAATACCGGACCAGATCAGCCTCATCAAAGGAGACTCAAGATCCAGGTGCAGAAGTGCACCAGCACGGCGCTGAGGACTTCGCCTCAAGACTTCGTACAAAGTAAAAAGTAAGTAAGTACACGTCAGAAGGAAATGTACTCGTACTAGGCCTACAGATGAGAATGGGGGGGAGAGGATATCAAGCACATATAAAGGAAAGAATTGGCAAAGCCAAAATGGGAATAAGGCTCTTATACACTCTTAGAAATCTTGATCAGAAACGAAAAACACACTATATAAAGCATTCGTAGAATCGGTATTGGTGTATCTTCCGATCCCAATTCACACCACAACAAAAAGTAATAAAAAGAAACTGCAAAAGGTCCAGAACAAAGCGGCCTATGTAATTACAAACACTAGAATAAGAGAAAGGAAAAGAATGGAGGAAATTATACGGCCGGACTAATTCCAATCAACAGAATATTAGAAGAACGGGACAAACAGGTCTGGCAAAAGATCGAGGAAAAACACACAGAAACGAGCAGACAACTTATCGTTGAAGATCAAAACTCCGACCGCAAATCCTTCCGAAGCAGGAGGCATCACCTCCCAAGAGAGGAAGAGCCAATAACCAAATAAGACCAAAAACAAAATTAACCAAGAATAACTTCAAATAAAGGCATGAATGCCTGAAATAGAAACAAACCGATAATCAAGAAAGAACAAAATCAAAATTAGAAGCAAACAAAACAAGAATGAGTAAACGCAAACATACACGCGAAACAAATAAACTATAAAAGAATTAGAAGTAAACTGACAAAGAGGAAAAACACACAGGAAATAGAAGAAAAAAGACTTTCCAAAGAAAGATCAGCCAGTATCCTGGCAACTGTAGAACCCTCTTAACACACATACACAACTTTCACTCATCCATCTCCCCTTAAAAAAAACCCTCATGCTATATTATAACTATCTCCCACTTCTTCTCTGAACTACTTCCTCTCTCCTTTCCCCTCCCTTCTGCGCTCTATACCAAGGGGGGATTCTTTCTTATATATATATATATATATATATATATATATATATATATATATATATATATATATATATATATATATATATATATATATATATATATATATATATATATGAAATGAATAACTCACAAAGTAGTAAGTGAAGTTCGCAATGAATGCAATGTCCCGCAGGGAAAATTAAAAAGGTGCTTCCGAGTACTTTCGAACTTTATTCAGTTCATTCTCAAGGATAACTACGAGTGAAAATAATATAATAAGGGTATATTATATAAGCTATTAGAAGATAAAGAACCGCCTCTAAGACAAGAAATCACCAATGAGGAAGTAGGGGAGGGATGGGTAAATTCCCATTACGATTTAGCTATAACGGGTAGCAAGGTAAAACCGAGAGGCAAGAAAGAGTCAAGAACAGAGCCAAAAGGGTTAAAACGATTAACGGATAAAGCGATAGTCTAAAGAGGGAGATTAGTTGGGCCTCATTTTACTTTAATAACAACCATCTTTCCCCACCAAGGTTGTAGTTTTTCATACTAATTGTGCAACCTTGGTGGGGAAAGATGGCGTCGGAAATTTGTGAAAATGTGGTGCAATCGACACCACAAGGAATTATGGCTGTTATTCAAGTAAAATGAGGCCTAACTCTCAAAATAATATATGGATATGAATGAAATAGTTCCCCATTATAGCCCATATTTTTTTCTCTTATCCTATTTTTAGACCTCCTCTATTTGTTTTATTAACGTTTTATGTTCTTTAGATGACATTTTTTGTTTGCTTTTGTATTTATTGTTTTTTTTCATCGAGGTCGATGATGACAGATGCCCTCATATTGAGGGCATCAAACCTGCACTAGGTTTAAATGGGTAGGAATATGTGCAGTCTTCGGACCCGTATCTTGACCGAGGGGAGAAAAACCCTGGTGACAGGAGAGGCTCGAGACGACTAGGCTTCATCTTCGTCTGCAGGGAGTTTTGCCGAGGCACCAGTCCATTGGTGCCCGCCTCTAGGTACTCCCGTTCCTGGTTTATGATCGAGGTATCCTTCCTCTAGCCTTTGCCTAAAAAGTCAGAACCCACAACGCAGTGGGGAAGGGGGTGAGGTGGAGCAGTGGCTGGTAGGGGTCAAGGTGTGTCCACTGCTCCGAGATCCCCTGCTGATGAGTGGACATCGGTAGTTGTTTTTCTCGATGAAGCTGTTGTTGTTTTTCTTGAATTGGCTCGTGAAACAGAGTTCCTCCAAAACTTAAAAGACACCAAACACTACTAATATGTTCTGTAAAACTTCGGATGGCACGTAGTGAATTTTTGTTGGAAAGATTAGGTCGATTTTGGCAGGCACACTCACAAAGACATAGGTCATTGACCTGCTTAAATATAACTTCATTTCTTGGTGTTTTGGGATGCTATTTCTTAGTAGATAGTTTATAAACTTGCAACAACATGGTGGTATAGGTTGCGGAGTTCATTCTTCCCTGGCATAAAAACATCTCTCTCTCACCTTGATGAAGACATGCAGCCTCTTACTACGGTTGCTACCACAAAGGTAGCCCCAGAAGCGTTGAAAACCTGCAAAATTGTTACTAAATGTTATTTTTTTAATTATTTTATTCCAAGATATATTAAAATGAAATTACATAAATTGCATGTAAAACAACAATACAATAGTCTTTCTTACATATCTGATAATTGCTTTCATCTGACGAGATAACTTAAAACCATTGTTCCTGTGGCTAATCTTTATGATCTTTTGACCCACGTGATTTTCTGTTTGCCTCACAAAGGCGTGGCTTTTCTCGCATTCTATCCTTTTAGCTCTTGATCTTTAAGTCTACTTCTAACTGTTCCGGGTGATACTTTTTAACATGAAGCTTCATTTAACTCCCAAGCACGTTTATGTTTTTATGCGGTTCTGTAGTGAAGTGCGAATGAGAGATGCGTCTTATCTATGTGTTGTAAGATGCTTTCTGCGACTTCTCTTCTTTGATACAAAGCTCTTTGGTCCCTTAATATCGTTTTGTAGCGGTTTCGCCCTAATGTCTTGAACATTTTGTTTATTTAGCAATTTCTAATTGTGATAAAACCCTTGCTTTTTTAAGTTCTTAAGTATTACTTATATTATTATTTAGAACAATATTAAATACGCAATTGTTATAAATTTAAGCTGAAACTAGAAATATTGGTTAAATTCTGATTTTAGTAAACATACCATTTTATTAGTTACACATCATATAGTAAAATACTAAGTAATTCAAACATATTAACAAAATGGTGAAACTTATTAGCAGAATAAACATTATCGTCATGCATATTTATGAATATGCTAAATTCTAGAGGATCAAAATAACTTTAGACCGGTTAGCCTAACTCCTGTAGTCTGTAAAATTCTTGAGAAAATAGTTAAAAAAGGGATTTGCCAACATCTAGAGAGGGAGGGGTTAATCATCGATGCTCAGCATGGGTTTAGATCAGGTAGATCATGTTTCACTAATTTACTAGACTTTCTGGAGTTTGTAACAGATCAAGTAGATAAGGGAGAGAATGTAGATATAATTTACTTAGATTTTAGTAAAGCATTTGATAAGGTACCACACAGGAGACTAGTTCATAAATTAAAAATGATTGGGATATGTGGGGGTGTTTCAAATTGGATAGCTGAGTGGCTGAAAGACAGGAAGCAAAGAGTAGTGCTAAATGGTGTAAAGTCAGAGTGGAGGGGTGTTACCAGTGGGGTTCCTCAGGGATTAGTTCTCGGTCCATTATTATTTGTCATCTATATAAACGATCCTGGGGAGGCAGTTAATAATAAAGTGTCAATTTTTGCGGATGATACCAAATTAGCAGCTGTAGTTAAAGATATTGATGATAATTTTAAAGTGCAGGGGGATTTAAATAAATTGTTATCCTGGGCACATAAGTGGCAAATGACTTTCAACCTTGATAAGTGCAAAGTTATTAACATGGGAAAAGATAATAGAGAATTTAACTATGAAATGGATGGGCATTGGCTGAGCCCAGTAGAGGATGAGAAAGATCTAGGAGTAGTAATAGATAAGTCATTAAGGTTTTCTAAGCAGTGTATTGAAGCAAGAAATAGGGCAAATAGAGTACTGGGTTTCATTAAGAGAAATGTCAGTTACAAAAGTAAGGAGGTTATTCTTAAACTCTATAACTGTTATGTTAGGCCACATCTAGAGTACTGTATACAGGCATAGTCCCCACATTTTAGACACGATATTAACCTTCTTGAGTCAGTGCAACGGAGGGCAACAAAGATTATTCCTTCCCTGAGGCACCTTGAATATATAGATAGACTGAGGGTATTAAATATGTTCTCGTTCGAAAGGAGGTGTGTGAGAGGGGATATGATTGAGCTCTTTAAAAATTTTTCCGGGATAGATAAATTAGATGTTAGCAAGTTTTTTGAGTTAGATGATGGAAATCGGACTAGAGGTCACCACTTGAAAATTAAAAAGCAAGGGTGTAGGTTGGATTTAAGAAAATATTTTTTCACCAATAGAGTGGTAGACTTCTGGAACAAATTGCCGCGGAGGGTAGTAGGTAGTCCAAATCTAAATGTATTTAAGAGTAGGTTGGATGAGTTTATGGGAAGGGAAGGTTGTGATGGTTCCTAAGTTTTGTATATATTAATATTGTTTGTATATATCTATAGCTGCATGATTTAGTTCTTGACAAGCCTTGATTGGTGATAACGGACTGGATGCAATCCTCTGGATGTAGTTTTCCTGGGAGTTTGGGTGCCTTGAAAAAGAGGCCGCTTGACTCGGATGACCTATGATGAACCCTTGTGGCTTTTGTCATCTGTTATATTATATTGTGGGGGACTTTGATTTTGTCTTCCCCTGGCGATGGTGCTTTTTCTGGGTGGGTTTTGACGGATGCGGATGACCTTTGATAGGCCCTTGTGGCTTTTGTCATCCGTGAAATTATGTTATGTTAAATGTATGAAGGGTGCTTTATACCTCTATCCATAGGTGTATGTATACCTCCAAATGAGATGATCGTAGTTGAGTCACTCAAAGGTCAAATTCATATTGGCATCAAAAATAGGCAGAGATTAGATATAATTAATCTATTCTATTATATCTCTTTAACAAAAATAGATTCTCCGAAAAAACTAGAAAAAAGGGCATATCACTATGGTGATTAGATTTCCATGACGTCATAGACACGTGACTTATACATCAAATAAAACAATTGTATTAAATAAACAGGAAATATTATTGTTTTGTGATTTTAAAAATGCAATAATAAGATTGATTGAACGTTTCTTTGAACACATTATACGTTTGTCATCTTTTCAATGAAATTTGTGATAATATTCGTCTTTCCGCCAGAACCCTGACGTGGATAACCTTGAGATAATTCAAGATGGCGGTTTTCTTTTAAATTAAATTTAGTATTTTATATGTATTTATTATTGAAAAAAATATCGACAAAAATCTTTCTATAGCATAAATTTAGTTATTTTTATGGATTTAAGATGCATATATAGACATATGATTGTTGTTTCAGAGCAATTCGTGTACGAAAGTAAGATATTTTTAGCAGATCATCGAAGTTACTTTTAATGTGGTTCTAACATGACCTATTGCCCTAATTTACTCAACTACACACACCATCACACTTGTGATAAACCAATATTTGACTCAATATAGTCAATATTTAGTATTTATTCCGTTATTTTGTATTCTTCGAAAGTCGGGGACTCAGCTGATGTTTTGAGTTGCCCACTAGGCCTTTAAGAAAGAAAACACTAATTAAAATTACGCCGTATTGGAAAATGACTCACATAAGCAAATATTCGCACACTAAACCGTGAAGTAGACCTGCAATTCAAACAGATAAATCAATCATTCTATATATTCACGTACTCTCGTGTACACGAACGACCACAAATATTTGTTAATTTACTGAAAATCTTGGGGTAAACAGCAACCACAGCAGCAAGGAAGCAAACAAACAGGAACCAGGAATTCACGGAGAGGCTATTTTTGGTCTCCAAGTCCCCTGCGCATAATAGAGACTTTCCCAAACAATGAGTATACAAAATAACATGCTTCTCAGGGGATATTAATACCCAAATCCTTAAATCTTTACAACACAAAACACTATAATCCAAATCGTTTATTTAGTTTTGACACAAATTAGCCCATTTTACCCAATTCCAATAAGCCTACCGAACTCGTCTTCTGGGTTTATTTATGTATAAGCAGTACTTGAAAGGGGCAATCCCCCTGCTACAACTAACTGGAACTGCTGAGCCCTGGTGTAGCAGCGCACCCTACCGTCCCCAATACCCTAAGAGAAACTGGCTCTCTCCTCGGGTCATCTTTTGCGCGCCTTTAATTAAATCCCCCCCCATGACCTCTTTTACGCCTGTTTAGACCCCGTAAAGAGTGAAAGATGGTGTTAAACGTTCTTTAAAACATACTTAAGTACCTACATTCTTTTTACTATATCGCTCGTGTTTGTGTTCTTATCCAGCTAATTTTTCGATTTGTCCTATCTTCCCTCACAGATTCCTCAAGTAGTCTTGTTATGGCACCCCCGTAAGTGGGGGTCAGGCAAGCATACTGCAGCTGACATCTCGAGAAATACGCCCCTCTGCCCCAACGCAGGCGCTTGTTATTATATATCTACCAGACATTTTCACTTCATCTGCACAACTTTACAGTTTTTTCCATCATTTCTGAATGAGATGCCCTCGTTAGTGTTCGCGTCTAAAATAAGGTAGGATTGATGTTGGGTTGATTGCCCAATGTAATCTTAGGCTGTGTACAGCCTCTGATTGACTTGAAATTTAAAGTTATTTCTCATCTATTTTCTTACATCCGCCATTCGCGTTTGTCTTGTTATTCAAGATTTTTTTTCTTTTTTTTTAAGATTTTAAGAGTCTTATTTATTTAATGTATAATATTAATGAATAAATTTTTTTTCTACCTATTTCCCAGTGATTTTGTCGCGTATCAACTACACCAAATAGTCCAGAGGTTTCTAAATCTTTTCTGGTTCCGTAAAATGTGGTTTCCTAACTACCAGGATCGATCCCTCCATAAATCAAATTTGGCTCATGTTAGAAAAATATTTTTGACCGATAAATTTCCCTTTCGTTCATCTGGTCTTCTTTCGTCTGTCTACCACTCTTTGTTCGTCTATTTTTCTTGTGTATACATTTTATGTTTAAGGATCTGCGGTCATTGCTTACAATTGTGTTGTTGTGGTCGGCGGAGAGAGTTGAATACCCACACTTTCTCATTTTCCGTTAAGCGGGGAGATTTTTAATGAGGTTGCGCCTCCAGACCCTACTAAGGTTTCGGTGTGGTGTGGAAGGACATTTTAGAACCGTTTAGATCAGGGGGGAGTTCCCTTGATCTGGGCATCCGCTCTGATAGGGTTGTGTGAGATCCTCTTATTTACAAAAGCGGAGAGTCATGAGCCATCGTTGAAAGTAGAAATGTCAACAACCAGGATTAGGAACGAGCATGCGTCTATTGTTGCGTTCCCCTCTACAAGCAGAGAGGAAAGCAATCTAGGATTCCATTTCCTTTAGCATCTCATCCCACTTTTTCAAATTAACTTATCCTAAATATATATAATATTTGTAAAATGATTGTGAATTAACGGTAAGTTAATTTAAGGACTTTACGTGAATAACGTAAATTTTAGCTTCTTTAATTTGTAGTGGTGTAACCTTGTACTCTCAAATATTGCAGAAAACTTTGGTTCCCTTGTACGTAGTGTCAAATCAATCAAATCCCTATTATAATGTATTGTGCAGCCTCTTTTCAAATTCATTCTTATTTTCAATTTTGAACACTTTATTTTCAAATATTCAATCATCTTTCATACCTTTCTACAACTATTTACCGACTAACGAGAGAATTTGGGAGTCACCCCCCCCCCCCCTCCGTCCACAAATAAATATAAACTACTCCCTTCCCGCCCGCATTTTTCGCCTGGACGCACATTTTACTTCCAACAAAAAAGCTTTTCGTCACACCTGATTGTTTACACCTTCCGCCAGACCTGCCACAGGGCACCCTTGCCTTTATGGTTTCGCCCAATACATGACCGCTATGCCCTTTACACCTTCCATCATACCTGCCCTTAATGTTTAACCCTCTCTATGACCCCGTCATACATCCCTTATCCCTTTTTTATCGATGAACGAACGATACGCCCACCTCCCTGCTCCAGTCAGTGTCCGCATTTGTGCACCCTTCCTGCCCCAATACCTCTGGGAAGACCTGCCACTATTTTCGGTTCGTCTACCTTTATTACTTTACAAATCTCACCTTACAAACTTTCTGCCGGATTCGGTCTCGTTGCCATCGCGCTATTAATTCAAGGAGAAAATATCCGGGTTTTTTCCGGTAGAAATGTCATTATAAACCTTCCACACAAACGCTCTTAATCAAACTTAATATCAATCGGTTATTCATCTAACATGTTCAATCAGACTTACTCTATATTTACCTCTTTCTTCTTTTCGCTTTTAAATATACTATAACAACATTCTTCCACTCCGCAGGCATTATTCTACTTTCAATGACACAGTCATCATCACTATCTCTAATTTCTCAGAATTGTAGTTCAAGGCCTAAGTTAGAGATGAATTTCCATGAAATTGCTCCTAAGTTATGTAAATTATATAAGTTCTGGACATTTGGCGATGTTCAAGGGTAAATTTGGAAATGACAAACCTATTAAAGCAGAAAAGGGGTTGGTCTCGGTTATATTTCGCCAGGAGTCTTTAAGAAATCCCAATTATATATAAATCGTAAAGGTTTTGTTTTATATCCCGCGACAGTGGTTATGGGTCAAGGTAATGATGCAAACAAAGAAAAGATGTAAGAAATTATCTTGATTATGCATTATTAACGGGGTCTTACTTGTAAATAGGTGGAAAATTAATTATGCATTTTTTTTCTTTAGTTTGTGAGTCAGTGTAAACAATTTCTTTTACCAATTCTGACGTAGTAGAAGACATTCTGACTCGACAGTGGTACCAATAACTGCAGCAGTACCAATAGCTTCCATTATGACTCATTATCTTAGAAAATCCATACTTCACCATTGTTTTTACGACCTAATAAATAATGTCTAAAATTGAATTACACTTTAATAAAAGAAAATTGTCTAGTGACGTTTGTTCTTGTAGCCCCAAGTGGCCTATCTCGAAAGCCTACTTTGTTTGGCTCCTTGATAGGCTTTCTGCAAGCGTGTTTTGTGCGTTGTTTCGCAAAGGGCAGGGAGAGAAGAATAAACAGACAGGAAAAATAAAAAGAAAGAATAGTAAACATATAAGTTCATTTGCTTGTTTGGGTTCCCTTCCGTAAACATTATCATTACTTATATGTTTATTTCCACTTCTTTATTCACTATTTTCGATCGTTTCAATTCAATCTGGAAGATAGAATAAGACAAGTCGAAACAATGAGAAAATAAAAAAAACAACAAAAGATTAACAATAAATAATGAAACAAAAAAAAAATCATATTTACATTTACAGAAACTCCCCTGTTCGGAAATTAAGTAATAAAGATACTTAAAATCCGAAAGATACATAAAAAGACCAAAGAAACTAAAATAAAAAGGAAACATTGCAAGTGGGAAAATGTCGAAGCATCGAAGAAACGTTGATACACAAAGGAAACTTGTAGAAGCAAAAAGGAAATGGTTGAAACGACAAAGGAACTCATCAAGACAACAGAAAAACTCGTTGAGTTGACAAAGAAACTTGTCAAAACGACCAAGAAATCATATAGTAAGGAAACTAGTCGAAAACATCAAGAAAATACAAAGACAACGAAACAACTCTTCGAAACAACGAAGAAAGTGTAGAAAACAACGAATAAATCCGCTGAAAAAAGAAAACACTCATGAACACAAAAGAAAACAAACCAACTCTTCAAAGCAACAAAGATACTAATCGAAAACAACGAAAAATACTTAGTTAGGGCACCAAAGAAACTCGGCGAAAACAGGAAGAACCTCTAAGAAACAACAAGATAAACAGTCGAGGAGGAGAAACTCGGAGACATAGCGAAGAAACTCATCAAAACAACTAATGTACTCGTTGAAAAGAAATAAGAAGTTGGTCGGGACAAAAAATATACTCATCGTTTGAATCAAGGAAGAAACCCGAAGAAACAACAAAGAAACAGCGAAAAATCTATTTAATAACCTCATTAAAAAAAGAAACAAAGTAGTCGAAACTACAAAGAAAAGTATCTGGACCCACATAAAATTGTTGAGACAATAAAATCGTCTAAGACAGAAGACAATCGTTGAACGCAACAAAGAAACTCGTCAACACAACAAAACTCAGTTGAAACAAGGAAAAACTCATCCAGGCAACGAAGTAACTGGGGGCAAATCGAAGAAATCCATAAAATCTCCCGAGGAAACTCGTCTAAAGTGGTAGAGAGGCGTCGAGACTACAAAGAAACTCGTAAAACCGAAGGAGCATGTTGTAAACAACAGAGAACGGCCCCAAACAATGAGGAAACTCGCATAAACAACAAAAAACATTGAAAATTTCCAACCACCTCTCCAAAACATCCAAGAAGTTGGACAAGACTCGCTTAATTGCGTGCCCTCTATATACGTTGAACTTTCGTTTAGCTCTATATTTGTGGTCTCTATCTTCAAGCCATATTTCCCTTTGTGAACACGTCGTGACCAGTGCACGATACACTTGTACACGCATGAACTGTGTCTTCCTCAGCAGCCAACGGTTCTGATTTCGTCTTCGTCTTATCTAGAAGTCGTCTATCTATGCCAATGAGATACCCCAATCAAGCCCTAAATCTTTCGGGTTCGTGGCTAGCTTACGAACCTCCTTCGAGAGTAGGGGGAAACTCTCGGTGGGGTCACGCCAATGGATCTGCTCAAGACTCCACACTGGAGATCACCTTTGAATATTTTTCGCCACGCCTCTACTCCCGAAGCTTCCACAGCACCGGGAGTATTACACTCGCATCTCTTGAAACATGCCTCTTGTCACACTGGAACCGTGCAGGTGTACACAGATGGCCCCAAGTCCGAAGTGGTATTGGCTTCCAAGCTACCTCCCCCCTTGTTTTAAACCGGCGGGTATCTTTTGGGCGCTGTGTCTGTCTTGACAACTGAGCTTATGACAATATACGGTTTGGTAGAGTAGATTATGCGCCGTTCTCGGTTTGGAAACCGTTTTCTACTCCATAGCGACTCAAAGAGTGAGCAAAGTGATCAGAGGCATTGGAATCGCCATATCCCCTGACTCGCATTTTCATGATGCCGTGGCTAAGGCGAGTCGGGAGGATATCGAGGTGGTCTTCTGCTTGATTCCTGGATATGTAGGGATTGTTAGAAATGAGCTCGCTATTGAGGGGTGCTTTCTGAGCAGGCTGAGCATCCTTAATACATGGCGGGATCGTGCCAGCCCTTTGGGATGCATTACAACGAAGATGGAGGGGGGGGGGACGGTACTCGGTGGTATTAAGTCATTTTCTGTCGTCTCCGAATCTTACACACTTGTGGGATGCACGGCCCGCTCATAAGGCGCTTCCCTGAACCTTCATGTTGATATTGCATGGTCACCCACACTATAAGCCACATTTTAGTTGAATGCACCAAGCTGAGAGAGCACTCGTCCAAGGTACCGGGATGATGGAGGTCCTACCGTCTTTCTCTGGTGCTGGAGGCTGTTATTTTTGCCCCGGATAGAGATTTTGGAGGAGGCTGCCTTCCTGGAGGTATTTGGGCGTGCCATTTATTTTCATTTTCTTAACCTTTAAATTTAGTCTGTTGTCTGTATTTGCTGTTGCTCTTGTTCTTATTGTTTTTGCCTTTTTTGTCTTTAAAAAAGCATGAAAAGAGGAGTGTATGTATTTCCAGCGGTTAGATTGATTTATGGACATGAGTCTCGGTACAGCACTGTGACTATAGATAAAAAACTATGGGCATTTGAAAATGAGGCTCTGCGACGAGTATTGGCAGTTAAATGGTGGGATAGAAGAGTGTGAAGTACCAGAATCAGAGAAATAACGGGGGTGCAACCGGTCGATGAGTTTGTTAGATCTTCCCGTTGGAAATGGTTGTCATGTTTATAGAAAGCAGGGTATAGTTCGGGATACACCAGGGTTGGTGGCCCCTGGTAGAAGATGTAGAGGTAGGCCTAAGAAGACTTGGATAAGGACTATGAGGCGGGAAGCAAGAGATGATTGTTGGGAAGATCTTGACACATTAGCTCAAGATAGAGCGTGGTGGCGTGAGTTCGTTGAGGCCCTATGCATCCCCGTGGGTGCCACAGGAAATGATTGATTGATTGATTTGCTCTCGTTGGTCGCCACCAGATAGGACCGGTACAATAAAAAAATAAACTTACAAACACCCTTCATTGGCCTACTGATGGTAATTCCATTGTTAATTTATCATAAAGACAAAATAAATGAATAAATCCAAGGGCAAGTCATAGAAACGACTATACTAGGTCTTTTACACAAGGCACCGAATTCCATTAGATTTCCTCCTTAAAACTCTCCTGACTTGGAATTTTCCACAAGGAGTTGAAATTCCATGACTACATCAGTCACGAGCTCTCGTTTTTCCCCAATGTACTGACCCATCTCCACTTTTGATCCTTTTGATCCAGGACAACCATGTATTAGACAGGGTTAACACACTTAGGTCTCCTGACCGCCAGACAACGGTCCTTTGAAGTGAACTCTACTCTCACGTCATGACAGATTGATAGTAGGACAGCGAGAGAAAGGAGGGATGCATTCATTCACTCTCTTTCACACACACTTTCACACACTCAAACATACTTTCTCACACGCACTCTCTCACTTACGCTCTCTTATACGTACTCTCTCTCTCACGCACTCTCACACAAACTCCCTCACACACTCTCTCATATACACGCTCACACAAAATCTCAAACACACTCTCTCAGTCACGCTTTCACTTTCATACTCTTTCTTTCACACTGTCTTTTGGGGGGGAAGGTCACTCTATCGTCTCCCCGCACCAATTGTGAATACAGCACGAATGTTTCCAAGGCTAAAGACATGGACGTAACTGTGACTTTATTTAGGGGTGTCCGCTGAAATTCGTTGCCCCTAGATCAGGGTCTTGAGCCCGGATCGTCAGTATACTGATGAAACCCGAAGAACAGGCTCGTCCTAACTCATCAGCACTTCAGATAGGATTAATAGCGATTGAAATGGATGCCACTGGTTTGGTTACTAGTTGCACTTTGGTACTGGTATGCCGGGGATCAAACGAGCTAGAGCGTTCTAGGGAGGTTCACTCTGATCCATCAATATTCTGGTGAACTCGATGACGCTAGTAGACTATCTAAATGAAACGCGGTAAAGGTGTGGTGGCAATCTTGTAATAAACGGGGATTCTAGCTCGGATGCTTAGTATGTTGTGGGTTAGTAGCTCCTTGAGGTTATAAGGCATCTGAAGTCACCAGCCCAATTACACCTTAGGATCTCGGTTTGTGGCAGAAACGTAGACTCCAGTTAAGTAGATGATTTAATAAATTTCACGTGTCAAACATCGCTATTGGAGTGCCTTGCATGCTTGAGGCACGTTTTGATGGAGTTGAAATGTGGGGGAACCCCTAAGACCGTAATGGGAAGGCGCTTTGAGACCCTGCCGAAACATCCGTTCAGTGCATAGGTTTGGGTCAGCTATGTTTACGATCGAGGTGGCAAATTTGGGGTATGGCGGGCTGTTAGAAAGGGTAGAAAGGGTATGGGTGAGAGTTAGAGGTCCACTGAGGATGTAGTCCCTCGTTGAGTGCCGCACACCACGTGGACTGAATATACGTGCTCAACATTCTCCTCTGGTCAGAAGTGGGTACCCGATCCTCTTTGGGCCTAGGTTTCGCCGGTCATCACAAACGGATGGGAGCTTTTTCGTGTCTGACAAGTGTTGACTTGTTCGAGGTCAATTCATATGGGTGATACATAAACAGGAACAAAAGGCTTGATCTCCAATGCGATGTTCTTGGAGTAAAGAACTATAACCTCGAATTGCCCCCTCCCAACATCTTAGTTGTGCTCAGTATGATCATGAGAGAAACGGGGTTGCCTACGTGGTTATCTGAAGCCTTCTGTAGAGTAATCCGCCTGAAGCCTCCTGTGGAGTAATCCGCAAGGCGAATGTATATGCAGGAGACTGTCAATCTCTCTTGTCACCCCCTTGGACGTTTTCCAGTAGCCATCGGTAAGCGAAATGGCTGAGGATGGAGATTAGCAGCCAGGCCTGCCATGGAGTGCAATTAGCATTAGAACGCCAATACTTAATGTCTTTTTTATCATCTACCTTACAATAGTAACCAGAATCAGAGGGTTGTCAGGTGAATATTGATGCTCACGCATGGCTGAGAATACAACGTGCACCTTTCAAAATCTATATGGTAGACTTTTTGAAAGACCCCGGGACCAGATTTGGCGTTAGTTATTTTGAATGATGTGGGACAGGATGGGGTTCTACCCCCATCTTTTATACTGAAAGATGGGAATACAACTTGTCAGGTCTGGGCAGTGGTATCTCACCGGCCCTTCACCACTAATTGCAGGCCTGCGAAGATGCTGCGAGCTGTGCAGACGAGCCTGAATCGTACCAGTGGGATGCAGGGAGGGTCTAGGGAGGAATATGGGACAGTTATTTGTACTTCCTTACTGGCATCCGCGTGTCGGTGTGATCAGATACAGACACAGGACACATCTTCTTTGCTGAGCTCTTGTAGTCGATGAGTAAGCGATTCTGTGGGTTTTGTTCAGGAAAGGTGACTATAACCTAACTTGGTCGCATAGGAAAGTTGCACCTCCACGTCTTTGTCATCATTAGTGCGAATTGGCTCAAGAGGTTGGAGAGAGTCGGTGACATAAAGTGGCTAAAGGGAGAAAGAAAGTTGTTCTCTCTTTCCGGATGGAAAATCGCTGAGAAATTTTCATCTTGTCGGAAACTTGATCAAGTTGTTGCTCATGGTGGCAACTGCCAGGTTAGAACTTTTAAAAAAGCCCTCTCTGCTCGTGGCAATTTGGTTCCATGGAAATCTTATGTCGATGAAGCGAAGGGATCCGCACATGATTTCGCCTGGAGGGTTCTGCCAAGACTAGAGCGCAGGTAAAGATTTGAGCGAGGGACAAAATGTTTCCTTGCAAATCGGGAAACTGGGATGAAAGCTCTTACTGATCGCTAGCTGTGCGTATAAATATTTGGCGCGCAAGGAAACGACGTCCCCAAATACTAATAGAGGGTGGGGATGGTTTCCTAGGCCAGGCTTATGGGTGGAGGGCTAAGCGACTACCAGGGCTAGGTTTGGGTGACGGATGTGGAGAGTTTGTACTTTCGACTTTTTTCATTGGGATGAAAGGACATCATCTTCGACATTGACGGACTAACACAAGCAAGTACACATTTCCCCCCGATTTTGTCTATCTTGTCTACTTTAAACATTAGTTATGCGTTCGTGTGTTTTAACTAGGCTAATCGAATTCTATGGTTCTTAGTCCGAACCCATTTTTAATTTAACATCTCATTCTCTTCCCAACCGAATAGAAAGTTCGCGCTGAAAACAATTCTATTCGTGACAATTGTCCATTTTAGTCCATATTTTGATATTGACCATTTCAAGCGACATGTAAAACCTGTTTTCTTTTAACGTCTTCTTCTCTTCATTTTTTATTCGTGTTAATAATTGCAGTCCATTTTAGTCTCGGTGAGTGAAGAGTTGCGTTCAATTTACCCTTCATACATTTTCACTTCCCGCAATTTCATTTTCTTTACGACCCTCTCCTAACCACCTTATTATTTCATTTCTTACTTTTAAATATTATTACTTTTCGAAGTATCAAACCTCACTCATCGCGCGCAGGTCTCTCGAGTTTATGTAGTTTGTCATTAATATCTGTTCACCCTTGTCTTAATTCCAATCTTCTTATCCGTCCTTTTCATTTCTCCAATCATCCTTATTTATCCCTCTTCCTTTCTAGTCAGATGTCGCGGCTTCTTCTTTCCTTGTGTCAGTTTTCGACATCATTGTTTAAGCAAACGAAGGCTAAGAATAACACAAGATTTTTGTACACCGCATTCCAGCCGTGTGCTGTGTACACCAAACTTGAGCCACGTACATTATCAAAATTTGTGCAGCGTACATCATAAATGCACGGTGCATTCAACTCATAATGCACACAAACTTGTACATGTATACACCTAGCTTAATCAGTGCATATTGTAATCAAAATATGTGGTGTACACCAGAAATGTACGGTGTCATCAAAACTCACTAAGTGTACATCGAACATGTGCAGTGTAATTAAAAACTTGTTCAATGTACACCAGACTTGTACGATGCACACTAAACCTGTATGCACCTATATTAGCAACGACCCAGGTATCGAGAGAAGCCAAACAAAACCAACTAAATGTCCTTGAATGCAAAATCAACCAACCATAGGAGATCCAAGCACAAAAAGTAGCATTTTTTTTCTCTTAAGTTTACTATGGTAAACCGGTTTAGGAGGGGAGGGGAGGGGCTTTTGATCATTTTTTTTCCAAAGAAATTCCAGGGGTGCAGAAATAAGTGAAATCGTTTGAAGTATGGCAAGGAAAGGTCAAACAAAAGAACGTTCTCACACCCCTCGTAACACAAGAGAGAGAGAGAGAGAGAGAGAGAGAGAGAGAGAGAGAGAGAGAGAGGGTGGATAAGGGCTTCACCTCCCACTGAGAAGGGATAATCCCCCCCTTCCAACATGACGCGACAAATAAGCACAGAAGACCAGGCAGAATTGTCGTTCTATTCATTGCTGTGTCCCCTTTTCATCCACAGCTGGCTCGATCGCCATATTGTGACGTAATAGGGTTATTGCCACGGTCATCTTGCGGAAAGAATTCAAAGTTAAAAATAATTTTCTTCGCTTTATTTCCAGTCGCTTATTTATTATGATATTTTCGTCCCCTTCATCTTTTTATTTTTCCGTTTCCACTTTCATACGGATTAATGCTAAATACCCCTTTTTTTAAGAAGTCACAGCCAAAGCTTGTAATTCTGCCTGGATCGACCGACACACACCTTTGTGTTCTCCTGTAGCACCACATCTATACCTGCTTCCTCGCCTCTATGCCTTCTAGGGACGAGAAATTGTCGAATAATTATGAGAATAAATGAATAGAAAAAGTTCCGAATGAAAAAAAAAAAGTTTGAATTAGGATGATCTTCTGGAAGGGGCAAATTATGCCTGTGGCTCCATGGTTTTGAAATCAGAGTTGTCTTTCTCTTAGGTGGACTGCCTGCCATGGCCAAGAGGTCCACCTACCCAGCCACGGAGGTAGCATTCCCTAGTAAATAGTGTCAGCTTTTAAAAAGAATCCGGACGGGATTCGAACTACCGAATCAACGATTCCGTGTAAGCCTATTATTACTTTCTTGTAATAACGCACCATACAACCACTCAATTTAGTTTCGTGATCAAGATTGTAAAAATCAGCCATAGATTATCCGACGGTAGCTCATCTTTACCAGCTTATTTATACGGTTCCTTTTGTATTTACAAACTTGAACCTCTAGGGTCAAGGGACCCCTCAATTTTACAACCTGGTTATACAGGGTATCCCTAAGTCTGGACAAAGGCAAAATTCATATTTTCAATATAAAATGACTTACATTTTATTTAATTGAAATATTAACATTTTCTATGTGAGTTACGAGATTCAAATTGCCGTCAATTTCAGCGCATTCATTTATTATATGCCTCAGGTGCGTCCAGTCTTAAGCACATCCTGTAGCAACTGACTTATTTGATGTATGTAAACTTAGTTGTATCATTTTAACATCTTTTAATACTCTTTGCTTTTATTATCAATAAATTTTAATATTAAATTCTATGCAACATTATCTTTCAATTATGTTGCCAAGGCTTTGGGGATGAGGTACATGTTAAAATGGCTACAATTAAAAACTTCAGGAATTTAAGGCGAGTGAAAGAAATAGGCTGTCACTTTTCAAGCTTTCTGCGGGTCAATATAATTTCAATTTATGTTTTGTCTTTTAAGATTTCGATCATTTTTTTTATTGTTTGATAAAATATATCATATTATATTCTTTAACTTCTAAAGGTGCTTACGGCCTAAAGGAGTCGAAACTTCCAATTACAAAGTTAAGCTACATCGTGGCCGGATGGTCACAATTCGGGTAAGCTTCACGGTGGCTCTCATGTATACCCCTGCTTCGCCATATACCCACCTGCAGGGGTATGAACGACCCGAAAGGTCCCTACTAAAAAATAGTCATCTTAAATGATGGCAGGCAGTTCCGTGCTCCCCCCTCCCCCAACCCTCCCCACAATGACATCTTTGTGGTAGCTTGTCCTTATCAGATTATTTTGAGTTTGAGTATCAGCGCCGGACTGCTGATATTTGTAATTTACGGAGACCATTCCCCTATATTCTTCTTCATTTAATAATAATAAAACTATTTAAAGTGTTTGCACCAGATTTCCCAATAACTGATTTTAAATTCGCATTTATGGGCTCGTGTTTGTAAATCAAACTGCAATTTACCCATTAATTGTATGCGGTTGGTATTTATAACAATTCACTCCCTTCCTTTCCCATTATTTTAATTCTTCCTTTCATTACTTCAGTACTGTGAGAACGGAAAACATCTCTCCACGTTAAATAACTTTCCTATTCACAAATTTGTTTCAAAACGCCTTCGGTTTTTCTTAAATCGCTTCAGAAAAATAAGGCCATTGTTTGCGCGGAGTATGACGTCATCAATCAATAGAATGACGACCAAAACCGATTTTTAGTTAAGGCGGATTTTTTTTGTTAGAATATTAAGTTACAATATTTTATCTCTACGGAAACTCTTCGAATTTCGATGGATGTTTGGTGAAAATACTAATTAATACAAATTTCAACAATTATGATTTAGAATGGAGGACCAGAATGTTTCTTTACCGGAGCCCCCGAAACAAAACCTGAAGTCCAGTGGGGAACATCCTTGATTGGTTTCAAAAAGTTTACACAGGGCTTGGTAAATAAATGTGAAAGCAATTTGAAACTTTTTTCCTGCGATTAATCTGCATATGCATAATACGTATCAAAACATTGCTCTAATTAAATCGAAACGGAATTCCTACTTTATGAAAATGACGTAAATGAAAATCATGATGCTAGAATGTTCGAGATTTTCACCTAAAATGTTAAAGGTATGAACTTGCCAGACGTAAGAAGTCTAAACTTTCTTTTATTTGTATCACTATCAATTTTAATAATTATAAGATATATATTATCCTTATAAAATAATGAGAATTCTATAATTATAATAGTATTTACTAAGAAATATCTCATAAAAGGATTAAAAAATATCGTAAAAGAGGCAGGCTAGATATTCCCTTTAAATGCGCATGCTCAAAAAGTCACGTGACCAAAGCATATATAAGCTCTACTTCTAGGCGTTGTCATCAATTTAGTCCTCGGTTCTTTTTCTATACGTTTATCTGCAACTTTTAACCTGTGCATTTTATTATTCGATCGACTTAAATATTACATTATTCTGGTGAGTTTTCTACCCTTTTAATTTATGTTATTACGCTATGAAAGCTGCATTAATCCAGCTTTAGTGCATACCATTCATACCTAGTATTTTCCCTTTCAATTACTTCGGTTAATGAGTAATAATAAATGTTTTAGTTTTAAGTCCCAATTTAACTCCTTTAGTTTCGTTTTATCGAAATTTCTGTGAATAATTTCCCTACTAACATCCATTATTGGCATTCACATTCTAAATTCATATAATTCTAATTACTAAATATAAATTGTAAATTTATTTCTTCGATATTACATTCTGAAGATTTTCTGTAACTAATTTTTTAACTGCCGCACTTTTTATAAAGATTTTTTAGACCTTTTATATTTAATACAAGTGAAGTCGGTAGGTACAGTTGTGATAAAACTAGCAAAATAATAAAACCTCCAAACGGCTTAAATATCTTGTGGTGCTCTTTCAATTTTTTATTTTTAATATTTATAAAATACCGTGTCGCCAGCTTGCGCCATCTTGTTTTCCGTTTACCAATAGTGGTTTAAGTTGATCAGCTCTTTGTTCTTATTACTCAATATATCGACGATAGCGCAGTCATTCCCAGGGTTTTTAAAGCCTTATCATCAATATTTATAGAATAAATGTATTCAGTTTATCAAGTTACAAGGAATACCCATTTTTGGTGCAATTCTGATTAAATTAAGTTAGTAAATACTTTACTTTATTTTTGACCAAAAAAATAGGCCATCTTAAGAACCAGATCTACATCGTTAATTGCAATCTCGTATTACAATATCATTTTCAAGTCAAGGTTGGATAAATGTGAATATTAACTTATTTGATGTCATTCAGATCTGAGTAGCCAAAGAAGTTATTTTTTCATTGATGTAAAAACTATGGTTGAATTTATAAAAATATTTGCTAAAATTTATTTTTGTGTATAATTTGAATGTTTGTATAGTTTTACTCGTCTATTCATTGTTGGAGTAGAGATGGGAGAAATAAGTCTCTTAACCTCCCATGTTATTTAACCAGTTTAGGAACAAAGACTCGCGAGCGGGCAAACGACCTCGGTACCGATCGTAACGTTTACCATTTGTTGAACGTGGATTTAGGTCTGGTGAACCTTGCCGAATATCTACTGGAATTTTTAGATTTGTGGCAATTAGATAAAAAGAAATGGTAACGTTGAAGTAGTGCCAGTCATTTATTCCAAAATCTTTCGTACTACTAGTTCCTGAGGGCGAGCGGAGCACCCCTCCCCTTAGTAACTCAGCCCGGCTCGAAACTGGCTTCCAGTAACCAAACACATATAATAATAATCTCTAAATATAAATTAGCCAAGAAAATGCTAACTTAGTTTAGTGAGTCATCTTCATGCCAAGATGGGCCTAGCTTTGGTTTGATCTATAAAGTTATCCGCATTTCCGACTTGGTAACCATATTATACACCTATAGCCATCAAGCCCTTAGGCAATCTATTGTATAATTATGCATTATATGCTACTGTTAACATGTGATTGTACCTGCGATCGGTACGAATAATACAGTAACTTATCCAAACTGACTATGCTTAAATTTAAAACCACTGAATACCCCCTCCCCCTTTGCAGAATTGTTTGTAATGAGATCTGTACAGAAAATTCATAAGTGTAAGCTACCACAGTTAAACTTCCAACCAACCGCTCTCATAAATGATTTTCATCCCCTGACTCTCTATTGGTCTGGCCTATCTTCATTTTCTTTAGGAATCTTTAAATTACAGATGCCCTCATTGAATTTGATTTAAATTAGAACATGAAACCCTAGTGGCCACCTTCTTGGGGCTTACAATACACCACCCAGCTTCACGTTTTTTGTTGTATGTATCTTTGCTTTTAACTCGCCCTCATTTCCTTCCATACTGATAAGCCTGACTAAGATGAAAGGGATTTAAATTCATTTTAAAGTTTTATATTTCTAGGAAAACCTTGGGCCTACTATGGCTAACGGATTGGAGGGTAGAATTGACCTTAAATACCTTACGTTGGCTGCTGTGTGACCCGCTGGTGGGTCACATTTCCATTTTCTTATTGACTATGTGCATAAAGTTCCAAAGGCATTCTGGCACCTCCAATGTGTTTTATAACCATCTCATATCCTTTGATTTGAGAAAAGGAAAGAGTAATGAAGAGAAACGTTTATTTATATTAAAAAGAAAACGCTATACTCTACCTAAAAAAAAAAAAAGAACCTTTTCATTTACATCACCCATACCCTACATGAGGCAAATTTCCTTTGAAATGAACCATTCCATTTGTGCCAGAGACAAAATTCATTTGAATTCTTTTCTAAATGAAAAAAAGTAAACTCAAAACCAAAGTTTATTTTTATTGAAGCACTACAGAGGGGGTTTTCCCCTCATATTTGGCGCAGTAGATAGCTGCCTTACTTTTTTTGCCTTGTATCTAACACACTATTGCAACTCTTAGTAGCCCCTTGTACATCTTTCACTGGTTATTCTATTTCTGGCATCCTTGGTTTCATATTCTAATGTGCGTTGACTCACAATCCAAGAATGCTGCATTTGAGGTACTTGTTCTTGACACAAGTCGTCAATGATGGATGGTCTGAATTCTGCAATTTGTTTATCCTTTATTTGGCTTTCTTTATAGATGGATAAGCGCATTTGAGAAGAAACTCAAATGCAACTTTATGGTACAATCTAATTGTTTTTCTAACTGGTGAAAAGTAGCTAGCCATTTGGTCTGAAATGTTGATGCCTTGTTTTGCAGAATTATACTCTACAATCATTTCTCCTTTCATTATTTCTTCACTTACTATTTTCCCTTCCAGTACTTACAAACTTGAAGTTGTTCAAGTTGTGCTTTTGCCAGACACTTGTAAAAATTGTCTGTAGCTATAGTCCTCCCTTTCCTAAGTACTTTTCTGAAAGATCTAATACTATTTGATGAGTACTCAGTAGTTCTGTCGGCTTACCTCATTCAGAATCTGCTTTCCCAGTATACACACAACTATATATATATATATATATATATATATATATATATATATATATATATATATATATATATATATATATATATATATATATAAATAACCACTTGGATCGCATGACTTGTATATTTTCATGCCATACTTTTGAACTTTATTTGGATTGTACTGTCTGAATGAGACAACCAACTATGCTTTCGTAAACTGCTATCATTTCCCCTGGAATTTTGGCTGCGGTGAAATTTCTTTCAACCATTGCAAGAAGGTTTCTAACTAGCCAATCGATCAGTTCTAGCTTTATCATTGGCAACAAAATCGATGAATCTCGATAGTAGCTGAAATAGATTAGCTCCCATAATCCTTAGGAACAAGATTGTTTTTGAAGAATCTTAATTGAATTAGGAATTGTTTCATATTTTACAATTCCCAAAATACATCACAATCAACCCAAATCTCTATAACCCAATCTTCAATAAGAGATTTTTTACCCACCTGTCTGCTCATAAGCAGATGCTGCGCATTCCTATTTATCTGGTCAACAATTAGATCATATACGTTTGGCTTGGTGGATTGTGACAGTAAGGCATTTCTTCTGGATATGCAGGCTTTGTTCATCTGACATATTTGATTCAGTAGAGCCCAATTCTGTTGGTACATGTTCATCAGAATGTGATCTAGGGCTCATCTTATAAAACAAACTAGATGTAATTGAAATCTTACCCATAATTATTATTTTTACTATTCATTATATATTACCTAGTTTGAGAAATATATATTTATAAGAAATTTAGATTTTGTAATCTGAAAAGAAAGAAATATAATAATAAATAATACTAAAGAAATATTTGAATTGAATGGCATTGTGCTAATCACAAGTTTAATACATTATGGCAGATGTGTTAAAAGTAGAGCTACCCTAAAGTTTGCCATAGATCGGGGTTTTTTTTCGTAGCGATGGGTTGCGAATTGCTGTAGCATATCACATTCTAGGTTTATCACAATAAGGTACATGTTTATTGTCTACAAGCTATATTTGGCCACAAGTAATAGGTTGGCAGCCAGTTGCATCCACTTAACATGCTTAGCCATTTTCTGCCTTTTATTGTTTAGATCTAGTCAGATTAGCAACTCTAAACAATCTCCTAAGTTTCTTTTGCATTTCAGAAAAATGCAGATCTTCGTGAAAACTCTTACTGGAAAGACAATTACCCTCGAGGTTGAAGCGTCGGACACCATCGAGAACGTAAAGGCCAAGATCCAAGACAAGGAGGGGATTCCTCCCGACCAGCAGAGGCTCATCTTTGCCGGAAAGCAGCTTGAAGACGGACGTACTCTTAGCGATTACAACATCCAAAAAGAATCTACCCTTCACTTGGTTCTGAGGCTGAGAGGAGGAATGCAAATATTCGTGAAGACCCTTACTGGAAAGACTATAACCCTAGAGGTTGAAGCGTCCGACACCATCGAGAACGTAAAGGCCAAGATCCAAGACAAGGAGGGAATTCCTCCCGACCAGCAGAGGCTCATCTTTGCCGGAAAGCAGCTTGAAGACGGGCGCACTCTCGGTGACTACAACATCCAAAAAGAATCTACTCTTCACTTGGTTCTGAGGCTGAGAGGAGGAATGCAAATATTCGTGAAGACCCTTACTGGAAAGACTATAACCCTGGAGGTTGAAGCGTCCGACACCATCGAGAACGTAAAGGCTAAGATCCAAGACAAGGAGGGGATTCCTCCCGACCAGCAGAGGCTCATCTTTGCCGGAAAGCAGCTTGAAGACGGACGTACTCTTAGCGATTACAACATCCAAAAAGAATCTACCCTTCACTTGGTTCTGAGGCTGAGAGGAGGAATGCAAATATTCGTGAAGACCCTTACTGGAAAGACAATTACCCTCGAGGTTGAAGCGTCCGACACCATCGAGAACGTAAAGGCTAAGATCCAAGACAAGGAGGGGATTCCTCCCGACCAGCAGAGGCTCATCTTTGCCGGAAAGCAGCTTGAAGACGGGCGCACTCTCGGTGACTACAACATCCAAAAAGAATCTACCCTTCACTTGGTTCTGAGGCTGAGAGGAGGAATGCAAATATTCGTGAAGACCCTTACTGGAAAGACTATAACCCTAGAGGTTGAAGCGTCCGACACCATTGAGAACGTAAAGGCTAAGATCCAAGACAAGGAGGGGATTCCTCCCGACCAGCAGAGGCTCATCTTTGCCGGAAAGCAGCTTGAAGACGGGCGCACTCTCGGTGACTACAACATCCAAAAAGAATCTACCCTTCACTTGGTTCTGAGGCTGAGAGGAGGAATGCAAATATTCGTGAAGACCCTTACTGGAAAGACTATAACCCTAGAGGTTGAAGCGTCCGACACCATTGAGAACGTAAAGGCTAAGATCCAAGACAAGGAGGGGATTCCTCCCGACCAGCAGAGGCTCATCTTTGCCGGAAAGCAGCTTGAAGACGGGCGCACTCTCGGTGACTACAATATCCAAAAAGAATCTACCCTTCACTTGGTTCTGAGGCTGAGAGGAGGAATGCAGATCTTCGTTAAGACCCTTACTGGAAAGACTATAACCCTAGAGGTTGAAGCGTCCGACACCATCGAGAACGTAAAGGCCAAGATCCAAGACAAGGAGGGGATTCCTCCCGACCAGCAGAGGCTCATCTTTGCCGGAAAGCAGCTTGAAGACGGGCGCACTCTCGGTGACTACAACATCCAAAAAGAATCTACCCTTCACTTGGTTCTGAGGCTGAGAGGAGGAATGCAAATATTCGTGAAGACCCTTACTGGAAAGACTATAACCCTAGAGGTTGAAGCGTCCGACACCATTGAGAACGTAAAGGCTAAGATCCAAGACAAAGAGGGGATTCCTCCCGACCAGCAGAGGCTCATCTTTGCCGGAAAGCAGCTTGAAGACGGGCGCACTCTCGGTGACTACAACATCCAAAAAGAATCTACCCTTCACTTGGTTCTGAGGCTGAGAGGAGGAATGCAGATCTTCGTTAAGACCCTTACTGGAAAGACTATAACCCTAGAGGTTGAAGCGTCCGACACCATCGAGAACGTAAAGGCCAAGATCCAAGACAAGGAGGGGATTCCTCCCGACCAACAGAGGCTCATCTTTGCCGGAAAGCAGCTTGAAGATGGACGTACTCTCAGTGATTACAACATCCAAAAAGAATCTACTCTGCATCTTGTTCTCAGGCTTAGGGGTGGCCAGTGATCATGTTTTATTGATTTATTTTTTTAGTTTTTTTTATCAATGAATTAAATGTATACTTGTAACTCACTACCTTAATCTCTATCCTTTTTCATTAGGCATCAACCATTGTGCCACGTTTTACTCTTTGGAAGTAATTTAGAATTAGTCTACGCTTAATCGCTATGGTAGGGGGAAATACCAGACTATGCGGATACTGCCCCCTGGATAGGCTCTTAAAGCTTTAAGATGCGCAGCAGTATATAGCGCAGCAAAAGTTCACTTTCTAAGACCAGACTAGTATATAGGGGGAGTAAATTGTAGTGGTCGTCGCCTTGTCTCATGCGACACAGCTTGTTCAAGAGATGAAGACTGCTTTCACAGAGCCTCGAGGAGATCATGGTCACCCATCGATGCTTGCGTTCTTTCCAGAGTCTCCGCCGAAGTGCTCATGTCTTCTCTTTGGATAGGGGCCTCAGCCCGCTCATTAGAGCAGACTTGAAAAGTGATCTTGCTATACCTTTTATAAAAGTTCTCATTTTTGTTCATTCTTGGTCTCTTTTGTCTCCCTCTCTCCTTCCCTCTTTCCTGTCCTCAAACGTGATTGATTGCGCCTGAGCGTACCTGTCAGGTTTGGTTTAAGGTAAAGAACCAATTGGTCAGCTCGTAATCTATGTGGCAGCGCAAATAAAAATAAGCAAATTGGGTATAAAAGAGGGAGAAGGCCACTGTAAAAATTACTCTTTTAAAAAAAAAGATTCATCTGCCAGAATGAAAAGCTGCGATCTGCGACGGATAGTTAAGAGTGGAAACGGGACGACATTAGGACATTCTAGTAGAAGATGGGTGACCGATTGGTCCCACCACAAGAAGGCTGAAAGGGCTCATTCGAGCATCAGCCGAAACATTACCCTCGGTTATTCTTGTGTGGCGTTTAGGACCAATGCTGAATTATCTGGATACACAGAGTAGGCTGAAGGTGCCAGCTGATTACCCCTCTCGTTGGCCAAGAGCCCTACATGCCCGGGAAGCCAACAAAATATATTATATCAGGACGTATGTTGGACCAATTAGTTGCAGATTTGTCACTTAAACCCGAGAAAATTACTCTAAAAGGTAAAATTTAGACGTGTAAAATCTAAAAGAATGGCAGAGGGTTCGGTGGTAAAAATAGAAGCTCCCAACGGCAGAGACTTGTAAACTCCTAAGTAGCTGTTTGAGGCACCCACGCTACTCTTACTTAAGCCATCGGTATATATATATATATATATATATATATATATATATATATATATATATATATATATATCTGTATACGTGAGGTCGCATGCTTTAGCAACAGGCTCGCTAAAGGAAGCAAGGTTCCGCAGACCACTTGTATAGGTTCCACAGGCTGGTACAAACGGGTGTAATACGCTAACTACGGGTCAGCGACGATGGAAGGGCAAGGTACCTTGGAACATGGGTTGGAGAGATAATCTATCCTGAGGTTCAGCGGGGCGGGGTGAGAACGGCAACCTATCGAATGCCGCCGTTTACTCTGCAGCATACAGGCCTCTGTAAACCTCTGATACGGGGCCTGCTGTACACGGCATATGTATCGCATGCCGAGCTGGTGTCGATAGGGCACGGGAAGCACCCTACTCTCATAGTAAAGGTTGTTGACAGAAGTGCAGAAGGCTTCACTGGAGACGAATTCGAGAAGTTTCGAATGCATTTTAAGGCCAGGGAGGGAGAAGCTTTACCAAGGGAGTGCCCGGATCGAGTAGAACCCGCAGAAGGGCTCCGAATGGGCGCGGAAACAACCGTGCTCGTTGGACTGGATGCGCCAGGAGCCGAGGGTGTCTTTCTTAGTATTGAGGCGTAAGACGCCACAGAAAGAGCCGGCCGCGCCAGGACCCAGTCCTTAGCCTCGCGGAATGAGAGACTATCCTGGGCCTGAACGGCCAGGATTTCTTTGCTTCGAAGAAGCGGGCTGCGGCTCTCCACAATTGACACTTGGCCACACACGATTTGGACTTATCGTGTGCGGCCTTGGAGAAATTTACACAGACTTCGGGTGACCCCGACTTTGCACGTCTACATGAAAAATTCGTATGGCTGAAGCGCTGACAGTAATACCACCGCCGCGGCAATGGCACAAATGCCTTAACGCGGTAGCGGTACCAACCGGCACTCACCGACTCAGGGAGCTTGTCAAAGCTGAACAAGACGAAGAGTGTAGGGGTGGGTGTCAACGCCCCTCCCTGTTTTCTCATCACACGTTCGACCTTGACAGCCCCATGGTCGGCCAGCTCTAAGGTGATGTCCTCTATGGAGTAGTCAACGAGTTCCTTCGCATAAACAACTCTTTTCACCAAGTTCATGGTAGAGTGCGGCGTCACACTAATCGACGTGCCATCAACTGTCAAAGGTCATTAAACATGACCGCGTCAGCAGGATTCGACGCATTTGCCAAAAGGCTCCCGTCCGAGAAAAGGGTCATCCTCGGCTATCTACTAATCACACTAGCTAGAGCTCTCATCTGATGGATCATGCTGCCATCATTGGAGCGAATAACAAGGAAGCGTTTGAAGCCAGCGGGCTCGAAAACACCAGGTAGCCTCTGAATGAGGGGCCTGACGTAATCGAAGCTCTGCTCTGCGCATTTTTGGTCTTAGTCTGGGACTCTGCACCGGGGCCGGACGTGACGAGCTTGGCTTGGTCGCATCCCGAAACGGCAGCGGTCCCGTCCATCCGCGTGGCTCCCTCGGAGGGAGAGGATCCCCGAGTCTTTTCCGCCTTTTTTCTATTCTTTTCTTTTTAGGAGAGGAGGGCGGGGAATGAACTCGCTTCTCTCTTCCGCCGGCAGGAGCCTTTAGGCCAGATGGACCGACCTTAGCAAGATCCTTATCTGAAATGGAGAAGGTTTTGGCTGTCACAAGGGCACCAGCCGGGCGGGGGAGGAGATCCCTCATCTCCTTGTGAGGCCTCGGGGACCTGGGCCGTCTGAAGAGGAGCTTGCATAGGGGCGGACACGATTGCTCTGACTGGCACTGAGCCTGGGTTAGACTCCAAGGAAGATCCTACCGTCTGGGCTGGAGCACCTTAGGGACCATGTCCATCTCAGGGGAAGCTCAATGTGCCCCCCGCCCCTATGAGATCACGGGTCCCCTTCGAGGAACATTTCATTCCGCCCTGGGCCGGAGAATCTGCATCCGTCGGGGAAGAGAGAGGGCAGACATACTGAACTTCGGCAACCTGGTCGCGCACGCACACAGTACATTAGGGGGCACGGGCCGGGAGGCCCTGCTATCCTTTGCCCCTTTAAGGGGTTGGTCCTATCGAACCGCTCCCACCGGAAGCGGTCGATTTTGGACCGCCTGAGTGCTTTCTTGGCATTCCCTTTAGAAAGTAAAGGGGGAACTGCCGCCGGATAAAGGAAGG